>JAGVSP010005603.1:0-35453 GCA_022494985.1 Micrasema minimum
ACAACATCACAAACACCTAGGCTTGGGAAAAACCACCATTTTTATTTTGGTGTTCTCACCGGAAATCGAACCCGGAACCTCCGTATCGTGAGTCCAGCGCCTTCATACGGAGGCCGCCATTGAAACTCAAATTACTATAATTTTGAACTATTAATGGATCTGAGTGATTTAAATTAAAACATTTATAAACAACATTTTGAGTGTGTCCAAATACTTGTAGACAAAAACTGGATTTCACCCATTACGGGCTAATAATTACAATTTGACATCTCAACAGAGACGAGCAATTTGGAAGGGAATATGGATATCTAGGCGTTTACAGGGCTTATGACCTGTCATTGGCTGGGTTAAGTGGCCACTTGAGCAATATTAAAGGTTTCTGCTAAAATGCTTATCAATTTTCTCAATGAATGACAGAGAGTGTTCACATGTGAAGCGTCGCGCCATTTTACTGTATATTGGCAGATATGGATATCAAATACTAGGTGAAATGGGGAATGTTGTAATACATCAAGTGGCCACTTAACCCAGCCAATGACAGGTCATAAGCCCTGTAAACACCTAGATATCCATATTCCCTTCCAAATTTCTCGTCTCTGTTGAGATGTCAAATTAAAACATTTAAGTTAAGCACTCATTTTGTAGTTATTTATTATGAATTACATAAAAACGTAAACGTAGTGGTTTAACCAAAATAAGCAGGTACTTCATCTATGCAAAGTTTATTATTTATGGTTATGGCAATATGTAGGTACCCACTTTTTTTTTAAATTTATATATTATGTTCCAATTTCGTATTGTATCACGTGCTGTCAGTTGCTCACGTTTCTGTTTTTCGCTTCTGTCAACGCCGCCGCCGCGCGCCGCCACTATAAAATTATCCCGCCATAATTATTTTCCTATTGTTTTCCGCTCATCTGTATAGTATATATATCAACCAATGATGTTAATTTATATCAATAAGTTCAGTGTCCATCACCGCAGTCTCCAACTATTGTGCTTCCTCTTTCATCCTGCGCTCGGCAGTCACGAGGAAGACCAGGGACGAATCTTAGGTTAGTGGACGCCTTTGCATCCTGTGTTTTCCTTGTATTGATGAAGTCATCGAAATGTTAATTTAATTATTTCATTGCGCAGAACGAAACGTCCGCTGTCGGTTATTTTTCCCGGCGGTTCTATTTTATTTTTTGTTTTTATTTTGTTCGAAGTTATCATCCCCACGAAGAAAATAGATTATATTTTTGATATTGAATCCTAATATACGAATTATACATCAAGCTCTTACCATGTGAGGAAATTCTCCTATATCCACGTCTGTTCCTCCAAATATATGTCCTGATCCAAACGTATTTTTTTCTACATATTTATTGCAAACTGAAATAATGTAAGAAAAAGTAAGTATCCATAAAGTTAGTGTTGTTAGTTGGATAAATCAAATGGGTTGTGTTTTTATTGGAAATGTCTGCAGATATAGAGTTGTGTAATTTTCTAAATTTTGTTGGTTTCTAAAACATTTTTTTTCTTCTTTTCTTCTGAATGCCAAGGATTGTTTCGCATATATTGATCTTGTAGATGTTCTGTAGTGTACAATGCTGTACTGAAGATGCCCTGACTCGACACGGATTATCTAGTGAGTCGGGGCCAGATCATTGTCATGGGTCGCTACTGAGCGAGTCACCATCTTTCTGTCTAATTAATTGTGATTATAAAGGAAAATATGTATGAAATATTATTAAATAAGTAAAAAAATATTTTCGGAATACACTGAAATAGTATATATGTAAAAGCGTAAATAATCACTTAGTTCATAAACGTATAATGGACGAAAATACCATTTACTTGTAGGTATATTAATAAAAAATCTTTCACCGAACAAATATATGAAATCCTTTCAGTGCAAAATTATCAAAAATGACATAATATTTTATTTGATAACTAGGTCCGTTATCAAACCTATGGTTTCAAACTAACTAACTAACCATCACACCATTTCCCCGTAGGCAGAGAAAATAGAGCGCCATACCACTCTGTACTGACAGACTTCCTTTGCTTCCTCTACATTCATACATCTTCTCATGCACATACGCCGATTATTCCGACTTTTCACATGTCCACTTTCAAGTACTTGACGTACTTGATCATGCCATGTCTTTCTCGGCCTTCCGCGGCTTCTACATCCAGGCACACTTGCATTTAAACTTCTTTTAGCCGTTCTTTCATCACTCATTCGCTCCACAGGACAAAACATCGTAAAAGCCCTTTCTTAATTTTGTCGATAATGCTTATCTCAGCCTTGCACTCAAACTAAAATCCATATACGAGTATCTACCTCTATTAACTGTGGCAGTTGCAGTATTTCTACAGCAAATCGTTCCTTTATCGCATTCAATTGGGGTAGTTGGTCGCCCAAAACGGGTATCAAGGGATCTGGAATATAAGAAATATATAGGTAGTAGGTAGATGGATTTTTAAAACAAGAATAAATACACGAATATTAACAAGATATAAAAATACACTTCAGACACCCCTAAGCAAATATTTTCAAAAAGGATCAGACTTTATGGCGATAAGTGTAGGTACCTATAAAACAAAATGCTAAATATTATTAAAGAAACAGACAAAATTAAAATATGAAACAAAAACTAAACAACTGCTATTACACAACTACTCTCCCTTATCCGCACCCAATGGTGCATAGGGCACTTCAGTGGTACACCAAGTGCAGTAAATCTTGATCATTTGTCGAAGGCAAGATGATCAGTCTTACTCTTCAGCGCCAGTCCAAGGAATCACACATGAAGTATTTTTATGTCGTACTACTACTACTACTTTCCATTACCCGCACCCAATGGTGTAAAAGGGCACTACATTGGTACACCAAGTGCAGTGTATCTTGATCACTTTATTAAATGAAGGTAAGATGATCAGTCTTACGCTTCAGAACCAGTCCAAGGTAATGAAATAATATGAAAATGAGATAATAATATGAAAATCATATGTAAATAAATATTTCACATTGACCCTCATCGGGAATCGAACCCGTGTCCTCATGCATGGCATCACAACGCACTTCCGCTACAATACGAGGCGGACATTATTCACTACAAGAATATTCTGAAGCTTAAATATTTACATAAACAAACTTACATATTACTTTTATTATTACAAAACTTACTCAATATACCTATCACTATACTTATTATTATATTATACAAATAATCTGTCATGTATCTAGTTATTATTATATTTTAGTTTATATATTTAGATAATTCTTCCTTAGTTTTAGAGTTATCCGCCATTTGGTCATCTCATTATACATGTTAATGATAAAATCGTGACTTATAAAGCATTGATGTATATATCTGCACATTTTGTAATCATCGCATCATCGTGAAGAACTAGGTAATACATTAAAACGCGGCATCGCTTGATAATCTTCGATGAGATTTCCGATAATTGCATTTATTAGACCCCCCTTCATTAGATTATTAAATAAATCGACATCGGAAAACCCTCATATGTTATAATACAAAATTAATGTTCCGAGTAAATTTTAAAAAAATCCGTTTCATTCATAAATTTACAGCATTTTGAATGGGTTTTAAAGTTTCAATATTACAAAAATCTATAAAACATGTGTTGTTTGCTCTGAACACCGTAGATAACACAGTTGCTCGATCACAGATCAGTACCGACTCGGTAATAAGCGACGTGATAACGATTTCTTATCCATGGACGTTTAAAGTTTTCGCGATCACAATGGAACACGCGTTAAAAGTTATCGATCGGGATTATTAAACGAGCGCATACTAGTCGCGAGCCATTTCCCGAGATATATCTTATTCGCACAAATCTTCATTCAATCTTTATTATAATTTAGCCGGTTTTTGGCAAGCCAAATATTGAGAAAAGCAGTCGACATAATAAAAAATCCAACAAGCGCGATGATTTGACGTTTGACGTAAGGCCGCGATATAGCGTAGATCGGCTCCGCTCGGCTCAGATCGTCAATGCTCGGCTCAGCGATCGCGGTATTGAATAATATGTCATTGTGATCGCTCAAATCGTTAGCGTTAGCACGTGATTAGCACGTTTTTAACTACGCCGATAGTTATCTGTGATTGAGCTACAGGTGTTCAGAGCAATATATTTTATTTACCATCGTTCCATATTCCCCTATTTCTCGCCTCCCCCCGACCGACGCGACTCTGCTTCACAATGGCTGAGTTGTATCATGTACCAGATGTACCTAGTGTGGACGAAACCTGCGTTCAGCAAAGTGAGACCAGGGAAAATACTTTAGTACTTTTAACATTTTGAGTTTTTGAGACAGTAGTGTAACGCGGTGTCCACAAGTTTCCAGTGGTTGAGTTGAGTGGTTCTGGTTCTAGCGTCTAACAGAGAACGCCAACCGTCATGCGTCACCAGTAGCTCAATCACAGATGATTGTCGACGTTTGACCGATCACAAAGAACATACGTTCATATCACGGTCGCGTTGCCAAGCACCATAGATGAAAGGCATACTTTGACAAATATTTCCTTTTATTGCTTTCTCAAATTGATTTAAAGCAAATAAATGGCATGATAAATTGTGCACAAACAATTTAAAACTCCATAAAACTAAATTATTTTACTTTACTTACAGTTTTGGCGTATTTTTCCATATTTAAAGCGGTAATTAATAATCCCGATCGATAATTTTTAACGATGTTCCATTGTGATCGCGAAAACGTTAAACATCCGTGGTGAGAAATCGTTATCACGTCGCTTATTAGCACGTCGATAGTCATCTGTGAGTGAGCCACAGGAAGGAGCGCGGGAACACGTCGTTAAGAAGGTCAGAGGAGTTATTGCGTTTACTTCCACCCCGAATAATCATTCCCTATACAGTACACTTCACCCCCTTAATCCGACCCCTGACGAGTACACTCTAGTTCGGGTTCCTCTACAGTTTTATCATATTTGTGGGGGTTAACAACCCAGACGGTACAACGTCGAAAGTGCAAATATAATTCAGCTGCGTCAGGTATTACTACACGAGTAGATAATTCCTAGAATATCATCAGCTGACGCTGCAATTCATACGAGCAGTATGGCTTTGCACACGAATGTCTATCCCCACCACCCAACTCTAATAACAAAGGACTATTGTCCTATAAATACCCGTACTGAGGGTCAGAACAGCAGTGCAACACAACCATCTTATACCATCTACGCAGTTACTCTCTTCTGTCGGAGAGTCGCCTGTCCACGTCAGCAGCCAAGACGCCGTGTCTTGCCTGACGTAGACGTCGCCGTAATGGAAGCCTCGGACCACGCCCTGGATTCACACTCCTGGTACCAGCAACGGAAGCCCGACCGCATCGTCTGCTCTCCACGTTGCTTCGCTACCAACGTTGTTCCAGCCGCCGACTTCGCTCCATCGCTACGGAACTGCCGCGCACTCATCATCCGACACGCAACACTCATCCTTGTTCACTGAATAAACGATTTCAACATCACCGGCGTTTCCACTAACCTTCCACTGGTAAAAGGGGACTCCTCTATCTCCAAACCCCTTTATATTTATTCCAATGAAACAAAATTTTGAAAAATCGTTACCAAGTGTGATTTTTGCCGATCTCGATTCAAATACTTAATACCTTAAACTATTGATGTGTGTTACAATCATTGATGTTTTTTTTTTACATGAATAAGCTATTTTCTTCCGTTCCTTGTCGTGTCCTAGTCCTAGGAAGATTTAGTCGATTTTGACTCAATCTCAACTTGTGTTAGAGGGAAACAGAATGATTAAAATGTATTAGATAGTGGAAGATGGATATAGTTGTCTTTGTTTTCACTGCAAAATACAAATGGAACATAAAATTTTGACAGTTCTCTTTGAAATCGCGTGTCCAGTGTTAACTTAACATGTCTCTGGTTACAATGTACTTACATGATATTATCGTCACACTCTGTACTGGAAAACGCATTGTCCTATATATTCCGTTTAATAGCAAGCAATCTGGATAAAACATAAAAATACATTAAAACTAGCAAAAAAAACTATAAATTTAAAATTCGGTAGTAAGATACATAGTATTATATTGGGGAAATAGATAGGTAGGCACTGTAGAGCCGATATAGGTACAGTGGTCTTTGGCAGTCATAATATATTAACAGCATTTTATATTATAAAAATAATTGGTACAAATTAAAATCCAATGCGTTTTTTTTTAATTTTCCATCTCTAAACATAGGTAGGTACTTACAGAGAGGGGTGTGTAAATCAAAAATATAACAAGCAACAATATTTTTGCATAAAAATAATAATTCTCCCAAATAGGTTATTATTTTAAAACAATTTACACGAAAGAAAAGCATTCTTGTTACATATTAACACAGATGTAGTTAGGTATAATACCTTCATACAAGATATGACTATATATTTATGTAAAAAAATAAATATGTCGTTGGCTTTTTATTATTCATTCATACATAATAAGTATTGTAAATTAATACCTCAGCACGGGCATTGCCCAGTGAGGCATTTCATAGATCTAAAAAAAAAAAGTAAATTATAAAAGTTTAAAAAAAACAAATAAAATATAATAAAATAATTAAATTAATACAAGTAGTTAAAAATATTTTTCGATTTCGTATGAACTTACAGCTTACAAGTCAAACTAAAATTAGAAATAAATTAATGAATTACCTTGTGTAAAAACGGAAGATATTCCAACTGTTAATAAAACGATGGTTTTGATTATGAGACGCATTTTGGTTGCGAAAATGACGAGATAATCACTGGCGCATTTGGTTGGTAAATATAAATTATTATCAAATAAAAATGACTAGTGCAATCTTGTGACGATTGTTGGTATTATTTCCTTCTAGTTCACGGTTCGAGGGTCATTATTCACTGATAACTCTAGACATTACAGAACTAATATTGGAGATGGACACTTGGACACGTCTTACAAACACAAATCAAAGCATTTGAACCTAAGAATAATTCTCCAAGGCTTATTTCTGACTAAACCGGTTTATGAAGGCAAAAATTGACAAATATAAATGTATGAGAATAAAGTCTAAAATATTTTTTATGTTGACAGATAGGGAAGATCGGGCAAAACAGATAAAAAACATCGGACTTTAAAAAACATGCGACATTTTATAATAATTCTAACTAGTGTATTTATTAAAAAGGAAAAAGCAAGTTTTTTTTTATTATGGGTAACATAAATATCATTAGTTTTTTCGACGAAAACAAGATTTTTATTTCAGACCGAAATCAAATTTGCTATATTTTTAAGTACTTATTAGCTGATACGTAATACCAAATCCATATTGAGAGACTTGGAGGTGATGATTCTAAGATTATTTGCAAGGAAAAGTTTGAGGGACAGAATTATCATTCACAAATTCGAGCAACTTGATGCTTGAAAATAAAAAAAAGGTGATTAACTGTCCACATAACTTAGAACCAAGCATCCCCCGATGCGTCTCTATAAGGAAGTCGTTGTAACTACTCAGAAAAAAAAAAAAAATTTTCGTTTTCTTTTGTACGCAGAACGATATAATTTTTTTGACGTAGCCTAGCAGTCTTATAGGGACGCATCAGAGCTCATAAGTTTCAATGACTCGGGAAAAAAATAAATTTTTCGTTTCCTTTTGTATGGAGATTAATATTTTTTATTTTTGACGTAACCTGGCAGCCGTATAGGTTCAAACTGGGGGATTTCTTTGACGTAACCTGGCAGCCGTATAGACAGACGAATAGAGTCACACCGTGAAAAAAACTCTGAACTGAATTACATGCATATCATATTACTCTATTTATATGCAATAAAAAGAGCTGATTAATTTCAACGACTCAGGAAAAAAAAATCAAATTTACGTTTTTTTTTCTTTCTGACGAGTCTGGCAGCCGTATAGGGTCGCACCGGGGGATACTCTAAAATGGATTACATGCATATTATATCACTATATTAATTTGCAATTGTAAGAGCTGATCAGCTTAGAGGACTCGGGAAAAAAAAAATTGTTTCTTTTGTATGGAGAACGATAGTTTTTCTTTTTGCCTGGCAGCCTTATAGGGTCGAATCAGGGGATTCTCGGAACTGAATAGCATGTATATTATATACACCGTGTCCCACGATGAGACCGCGCGAAACTCCGGAGGGTGATTGTTCATGGTATTCTGAGAAAAAAATCCTTATAAAGTTTTTTGATCCGGGCATTTTTAATAATTAATTAAAAAAAAGTATTAATAAAAAGCGACTATGTAATACTGGCTTCTGTTTGAAATGCTAGCGGTGGCGGGGTGGCGGTGGGCGGGGAGGAGTGGGGGTCCGAACGCCTTGCCTTGTGCGGACATTCAAAATTCGAATTTCATATCTGAAATTGGTGCAGGTCACGTGGTGTTAGCCAGTTCAAAAATGGACGGTATTACACGCCTGAATTTTTATTCATATTTTAATAATTTTTTTAAGAAATTAGAATTTAGTTTTTTGAAAAACTTTATTAAGATTTTTTTCTCAGAATATCATGAATAATCACCCTCTGGAGTTTCGCGGTCTCATCATGGGAAACGGTGTATATTACTCTATTTTTTGCTGTGGTATGAGCTCATCAGTTTCAACGACTTGGTTAAAAAAACCATTTTTCCTTTTCTTTTGTATGAAGAACGATATTTTTTCTTTTTGACGTAGCCTGGCATGCGAAAATAATTTTTGATTATCATTACTATTTTATTTTATAACAGGGGTCAAGGCAGTAAGCTCCAAATGTCACTGCAACCTGTTTTAGATACACATACTTACTTCTCTTCCTGTTGATCTTGTTTTTGAAATAAATAACCCATATAATTTAAAGCACTCTTACATGTTTTAAAAAGATTTTTTAATTAATCATTTTTCTGAATTACATTAATTTTATTATTTTATTCTTTATGTTTGTATTAGACCACCTCAACAGGCCAAAAGGCTCAATAACAGAGGGGAACAACACCACAAACACCCAGGCTTGAGAAGAATCACTTTTGATTTTTGTGTTCTCACCGGGAATCGAACCCGGAGCCTCCGCATCGTGAGTCCAGCGCCTTAGCCATCACGCTACGAAGTCCGCCATTTTCAGTCACAGTAAGCAGAGCTTCAACAATTGATGGATGTGAGAAATATTTAAAAAAAATTGTAGGTTCTTATAGTGACTGGCCACCCTGTTTGTCGACGGGAAATAAAAATAATTTGTAACATCACATAAATAATTTTATTGATTTAATACGTTTAACATTATGTAGGTGTAATATTGATAGGTGACGTGAAGGCATTGAACACTGATTAGGTAAATTACATATTTTATGATAAAAAAATAAATAATAGTTCTGTTGTGAAGTGGTTAGCATGTTGGGCAATTATGCATAAATATCAACAGGGATAGGAATAAATTCATCACACACCCGTAAATAAGGTACTTTAATTGTGCTTTCAATGCATACAAATGTATTAAAATTGCACTTTTGTGTACATGTTAAACACCAACTGTTAGGTATTTTCTCTTCCCTTGTGGTCGCAAAAAACACTATCCATAAACATGGTAAACACTACAATTTTATAATTTCCTTAAAACTATGATTAGATCCAGTTTAAATAGGTGTATGACCACACGAGTTCCTTTATCCGATCAACGTTGGTATGACGCAGTCTAGATTGCCTTGTCCATTGCCGTATTGGACCCAGTTTACTTAGGTTGCTTTGTGACAAAAAGTCTAAGCTAGTCTATGACTACATTTGATCCAATATAGTTTATTTCTATGGCCATATTATAGTCTGGGTTAGTTAATGACCGTTGGTTTGAAGCAATATAGGTTGGGTTGGTTTTTTTTCACGTTGGGCGGGCGATGGCTACACTAGACTTAATTAAAATAGGTTAGTAGCTACGTTAGATACCTAAATTTGACTTTGGCCATATTACACTCTCTAGATCAGTCTGCGGCCATATATTCTCCCTAGTCTAGATTGGTCTGCAGCCACATTACTTCGCCCATATTACACCCAGTCTAGATCGGTCTGCGGCCATATTACACCCAGTCTAGACCGGGCTGTGGCCTCACAAGTTCCATTTCAAGTCGGTCTAGGGCCAAACGAGCCCCTCGATCCAGTCTAGGTAGCTGGACACCCTAGTGTAGATCCCCGGGGAGTTGGTTCCGCACTTCTTCCCAAAGGATGTTATCCCGACCACCTTGTACATGGCATCCATACCCGGTCCGCCCAGAGACTGAAGAAGAGGACCCCCAGAATCACCCTAGAAGAGGAAAAATTATATTAGTATTCAAGTATTCTCTAAGAATGTTCGAAAAACAGTACCTAGGTGTATAAAAGGATACGGCACGCGGTGTAGGCATTTGAGATCACTTTTACTAAAAGCTGGTAGAACCCCAAACCATCGCAGCACTCTGTTTGTTTTTGAAGTATTTTCACAACGGTTACTATAAGGACATAGCTTGTACTTCTTCAAGTTTTTGTATGGGAAATGTCCTTAGGGCTATTCCTTCCAATTTTACATGTCAGTTTTATATCTTGGCAGTCTTGGGAGAGAAATCGTGGTCGCAGCAGTAGGATACGCTTCCATCCGTATCTGTACATTTTTTAAATTTTGACAGTATCACCAAGTCAGCGCATTTCAAGCTCTCGAAAGCTTTATAAAATTAGGGTAAACTTTCATAATTGAGATAAAACGCTAAATAAAACATTACCTTAGGATGAAAACCTCCACATCCCAAAATTTCGATCCACAAAATTCGGTAAAAAATCCCTAATAAACATTTCTCGATCCCAATATAATCAATTACCCCTTGAAGTAAAAATAAATAAATAAATACATAGTAGAGCCCTTAAAAGATTTTGTATTTAAATATGTTTTTCAATGATAGTTATGATGTTGAGGATTACGATTGAATGTGTTTAATTTTGTATCGTCTTTCTTATTCGTATTTGATTGTGCAATATGTAATTTTAAATGATTATAATACCGGTCCCAAAATGAGTTTTTATAACTCCTGGGAATATAATACATGTATGTTTTATAGAAAATAATAAAAAACAATAATAATAAATAAAAGATTTGTATCCAAGGACACCTAATAATTTATTTTGTTGCACAAAAATCCCTAGTCTTGGGTGTGTAGAAACTTTAATAATATTACGATTTTACTTTCATGGTATAAATCTCTCTTTCAATTACCATTCAAATTCAATCTTCGAGCTTGCATTAAATTTTTACCTAGGTGACTCTTCTGGAACTAATGATGGCTAATTAATTTATAATTATAAATAAAAAGTTGGGGATAATACGGTCAGCCGTGTATTTCTTCAAATGAACTTAGCCCCATGTAAATACATCACAGTTTCCAAATATAAATGTTTTATATTCTTACATTATCCCCCGAAGTGTAATTAATGCAACCTAATCCATACAAACATATTTGTATTGACTGGATGGCATAGGTGTTTTTTTAATGTTCTTCCCTCGGTAATATTAACTAATGTAATGTAATAACCGGTTAGATATCTGTAATTACTCTAGATACATACCGGACATGTGTCGGTAGTGTTTACCAAATCCTTGGCACATATCTGTGAGGAGAGGTATCCGTTTGGATAGTGATTCCTGAAGAACGCCACTCCAGTAAATGCCTGATTACACATCTGTAATGGCACGCTGGATACGTTTGCCTTCAGCAGAGTTTGACTGCGATCAGCTGAAAAGAATAAGATCCAATATAAATCCTATGCAGGAACTTTAAAAAAAATCAATTACCTGCTCAAACAATAAATATTACCTTTACTGAAAAATATTTAGGTGACACATGGCAAAATTATTATTTATTTATTTATTTTTATTTTATTTTATTTTATTTTTATTTGGAAAACCAACAGAGAAACAGTAGGTAATACATGTACAAATCTTAATGTTTAAAAAAAGCTCCAATAACAGGTTTTCGCAGAATGTTTGTAAACAATATAACAGAGTCTTTACAATAACAGAGAATGTTTGTAAACAATAACAGATAAAATTAAGTAAGTATATACATAACATACATCATTGTATCATAATTTTCTACTGCTTTCCCTTATCCGCACCCAATGGTGCATGGGTATTGGTACACCAAGTGCAGTTAATCTTGATAATTTGTTAGTTGATTGGAGATTTAAGAGTCCCGCAGACTAGAGACTTTCTATCGGGTGATAGTTCAGTCGGGCTTTTAATCAGTATATATATGTTTTTTTTTTTTTAAATTTTGTTACGGAACAATAACAGACAAAAGGATACTAAATATAATACAAAAAAAGATAAAAATATAACTAGGTAGACCAATTAATTGCCCTTTAAAATTGTTCACATCGTGCTTAATCGAATGACCAAAACATAATGTTTATGAAAATGTGACATACACACAATGCTTAAGTAAATATAACACACATATAAAAGCAAAAGTGATCACAAATATCTCAAGGACAACCTTCTCTTGAACCCATATACGGAGCTTCCGAAGATGTCCATACCTTCAGTGCTGTCCTTGTGTATTACATTGTACTCTCTGCACGTACGAGAGAGAGGATTGTAATACCCCGTATTGGAGGAAAAGCGCTCAACTCTGAAAATGTCTGGATTACGCAGTCGTAAATTGGCATGCAGACCGATTTCGCGCATTAGCGTTGTGTCAAGGTGACTATTTTTTAGTATGAAGATGTATGCAAGTGCGCATACTACAACGATCCGGTATCGGCCGATTGCTAAGTTTAATAGGCCTTGCGATTGCCTTTAAACTATTCTATCGATAAACTATCGGCCGATAGCTTAATAAGTATGGCGCTCTTCCACGCGCGCACACTTGCCGATCGTTTAATCGGGCGATAGCTTTCTCCTTCGTAGTATTGCAGCAATAATAAGTTTTCTTGACAATATTGTTCCAACATTCATTGCGACCGCTCTCTTCAAAAGTCGTTTATTAACTGGAAAATTTTTCGAGAGCAGTTGGCCGACTGTTCTCTAGTGTGCGCACTCATCACCAACCCAACTGTTTTGTTGATTCAGTGTGCGCGCTAGCAGCCCAACTCGACTAAACTATCGCCCGATAGAAAGTCTCTAGTCTGCGGGGTACCTTAGATGGTAAAACTATCGTTTTTTATACTACTACTACTTTCCGTTATCCGCTTCCAATGGTGCATAGGGCACTGCATGTGTGATTTGATATGTTAAGGGTACTAAATAATTACCAGTTTCAGTTCCTCCCCACCCAGCTATGTACAGAGCATCTGTAGGATCTTCCTCTTCAGTATTTACACACGCGGGAAATATCTCCTTTTTGAACGTAACGGCTCTCTCCAATCTAAAATAAATATTGAACATCTAGCAACATCAAGTTATCAAAACAACTGAAGTATCAGAGTGAAGCTATTTTTGTTGCTTTTCACGACTATAACGTGGAGGCATATTCCATTCGTTTTATGCTTCGAACAAGAATTCACTAGGGCAAGGTTTCCACACAAATTTTCTAAAAATATACGCTTATTATCAAATCTACCGTTTAAAGACTCCAGTACTTAGGCCAATACACGAAACGTGTGACTTAGATGTCTTGTGATGACGTAGATGCCTATTGATGACGTAGTGGGTAACTAGACACCTCAGACACGGTAGTATTTTTCAAGTATGTTCAAGTATGTCACTTTTTCGAAGGCTTTAAGAAATAAATTATCAAAACATCTAAGAAGATGCTAAAACGGTTCTTGTTAATTTCTAAAAAGTGTGAAAAAAAAACACTGCTCTAGTGCTACATTTCAGGGAGAAAAACAAAGACTATAATTGTATGGAGAAACGGCTGCGGTCACGTGACAGCGCATCCTCTTAATCCTAAATATATTAAATTATAAATTGTTTAATGTTTATATACGAATGAAAAGGAATGTTTTTCCTGGAAAATAAAATAAAAATAAAGAAAATTATTGTTAAATTATTTGACGATTTTTGATAATAATTTTTCTACACTAAATTAGTTTTAAATAAAAATGAATTGAAGATTTCCATTTTTTTTACCTGATGAGAGCAATGTCTTGCTGTTTTTTCAATCTGTTGTACTTCGGATGCACAAATATGTCTCTTTTGTTCACTGCGAAGTCTGTTTCGGATGTGTCGGTCGAACCATCTAGTTTGATCGTTCCTAGTCGAACTAAGGACGGAGGTAAACTGAAATTAAATATTAAATCAGGTTATAATAGAGATATTACTTTATCAAACCCGAGACCACATACTTACTTATGTATAAACTCTTAGGTATCATAGGTGGCTTAGATCGTAGTTAAACAAAAACAAATGAATTCGGTGTTGTTTGGGAAAAACCAAATCAGTTTAGTGTAGAAATACTCTTCCGTTTTCGTTAAGTGTAATCCTGTCTGTAACTGAATTTAAAATGCCCCATGATTATGTGTGATCACTACCAAACGAAGTGACAGCAAAATGTATCGGAAGCATGCTTTTAATTCATTTTAAATTACCTACTAAAAAAGCATGATGTGGATAACATAAGGTTTTTTAGTTTTGAGTTTGCTTATGACGATATTGGCATAGACAGAAACAAAATGTTCGTAAATAAGTGTTTGTCAAGAATATTCTTTTATGTTATTTTTTATTCATTTGGTTTCAACGTCCGCGCCCGTAAGGCTTTTAAATAAATTACAAAAAGTTACCCTAAATTACAAAGATACACTAAGTTAGAAATATGTATATTTTATTCCATGTACAAATGGAGCAAAGTATAAATGGTATACATTATGAATGAAGCAAGCAAGATATTATACAGAAATTAATAAGTAAGAATGCATAGAAATTGGGATACCTACATAAAAATAAAATGAGCAAAGTAAATGGATAAATATAGAGAATTAAGTAAGCAATACTCAGAAAAGCAACAAGCCCGCCTTTGTATACTTGCTATGTAATTGTACATGAAATTTTAAATAAATCATAAATTATGGACCTTTGTAGGGTGGCGTAAGGGTGGCATATACATAGATAGTTAGATAGAGTATAATGTTGACAACATTATTAATAATCATACCCATTTTTATTTTGTATGCAATGGGCTGCTGTCAAGACAAATCTGTCGGAGATGAGCGTTCCTCCGCAGTCGAACTCCAGCCCTGTTGGCTTCATATAACCAATAGCTGCCTGGAAACAGAAATGTTAGTGCTAGTTGTTAGGGTACAAACAAAACGGCTACCTAGGAACAAATTATAAAAATGCTTGTTTTTACCCACTGAAAACAAAAAAGCTAACTAACTAACTAAACCATCACGCCGTATCTCCGAAGAGGTAGGCAGAGAGGATAGAATGCCATACCAACGAATAATCGGCGTGCGTTCGTGAGAAGATGCACAAAAATAATGTAAAAGCTAACTAACTGACTAAACGTTCGTTTATCGGTAGATTAATTTAATTAATAAATCATGAATCTTCGTTCTTTGATTTCTTATTAAAACATGTTTTAGAGTAACGCTTTTTTATCATCTTGGGCCAACAAACGCTTCTATTAAATTAAATTTCAAGATAAGTATAACAACGCATAGTGACTGGTCACATTTTAATGATTTGTAAAAAATACTGTCTTACCAATGTTATAAGTAGGTATACTCGTATATGTAAAAATATAAACTTACCATTTGAGGTAGATCTCCCAAAGCAACTTCTTCCCCTCCTAGAATATTATATTGCACTGCCGGATATTTCATGTCTATGTAGGATTTGCATTCTGAAAGAGAAAAACGATTTAGACAAAATTACTAGAGGCAATTTAAAGTTGCTAAAAGGGGTGAAACCTTCGACCGGGCCGTGCTCTTGAAAAAAAACCCAACACAAGCGTAATTCTGGAGTGCCGTGCAGAGGAGAAAACCGTGAGTGCCATTTCCCGTCACTTTCCTGGATTGGCATTTATATTAAATCGAACACGCGAGTACTATCACCCGCTTTTCTTCACCACGTGGTACGAAGAAGCTAGTACCCTGCTTTCAGTCCCAGGGCTATCGAAGGAGATATCGTACACAATATGTATGCTTATCTCGATTATAAAGTAGTTCGGTATCAAAAGACAGAATTTGCTAATGAAAGTGGCCCGAGAAAAATATATTTAACATAACATAACTAGGTATAGGTAAAAAAAAAACTAGGCCTCATTGAAAATAGCATCTAAAAATTGACAGTACACAAAATTGAATAGATCTATTTTGAAAAAAAAACAATGACTAAGACAGTGTCCCGTTTCAAGATAAAAAAATCTAGTAGACTTATTAACTTTTGTTGCATGGTGGAGGTCAGAGGTAAGCTCCTGACTTGAAGTAAGCAATCTGTGGAATGCCTAGATAATCCACATTCGTTTCCAGAGGTTCTCTGTCTCTGTTGGGATATCAATAATATCGAATAATTACTTACTTACTGCCTTTAAAAATGATATAGGCACGTTACTTAATTCTCAAATACAAATTATCAAGGTACACTGCACTTGCACTATGCACCATTGGGTGCGAATAAGGGAAACTAGTAGTAGTAGTACTTAATTCTCAAAACTCTTAAATTATCAACTTAATGTTTGTGGCACTTATTTTGAGGTATTCCATAATTATTATATTAATATAATGGGCAGTATTTTTAAGATACATTATGAAGTACTTTAAAACAAAATGTGTGTATTCATAACCTAAATGAATTATCGTTGTAATCGGTTTTAGGCTTAATTAATTGACGTTGGCGTTTCTCTTTGGAAATTTACATTTTGAGAAGTCTCCGTACAGAAATAAGCCATGGATATTTTAAAAAAATGCAATTGGTTAAGAGAGCTGGTTATGTATAAAAAAATAAAATTTATTTACGTGCAGCGGCTTTTCGTTCGCTCGGTACATTTTCCACGGTCTCCGCATTGCCCTCATTCCCTTCGCTACCAAACAAGAACTCTTCTTCGGGTGCTGATGTGGTAGTCGTCATGGGTTTTCTTCCCAGTGGCTTTTTCTGGTTCCATGGATTCCGATTGTAAATATAATGGTTATCTTCAAATATTATCGTGTCATCGGAAGCTGAAAGCAAATCACAATCAGAATTATAATCTAAAAACTACAGTGAATCATTTTTATTTACAAAGATTTGAAACATAATTTATAAGTTTTTTATTTGGTACATAACAATAATATTTATGTTTTCTTGATAAACTTCGCATTTAGATTTCTACATAAATTTTGTATGTTTTAAAAAGGTTTTATTCTTTCAAGAAAAAGGAACAATTCAGAAAAAATCTTTTACTAAATGCTGTTTTGATCAGTGACAGTTTTCACACTTTTTAAAATATCTTTACATAAGAGTGAATGTTGACGTTCGAGATTTTTTTTGAAATTGCATAACAATTTGAAAAATACTGTTTCGCCTAAAAAACAAAATTCTTCTAGTAAGTACTATTTTCTTTTTCTGTGAAAGATTACAATTTAAAAAAAAAAAGAACCGTAGCTGTTTAGCTGTAAACTAAATGAAGGTTTCTACATCAGATTGTACCTTCTTTATTAGGTACTAGTATTTATAATCTGTGGTGCTTTTCAATTTTAGTGTGCAAAGATGGAACCCCATTTTTCTTGGAATTTAATTTGGTGCCACGATACGCCATTTTACAAGTAATATTAAATAAATTATCCTAGATCAACCCATTACTAATAAAGTACGAATACAGATCAATATACTAAAAATTAGTAGACTGACATAAAATAGGTCGATAATAGACATTTTTACCGTTTGTTTTAATATGTTACTCAAATTTTGAAAACATGTTTTCAGCGGTCGAACTAATAATAATGTTATAACCAGTGATATTTATTTACATAGATAAGCTATTTACTTCCGTTACTAGTTATTGGAAGATCAGGTAAATTGACTTAAAATCAATTAGTATGAAACGAGGCATTGGACACGTTTACAGTTGTCAAAATGTCGACTTTGGTTCTGAAATGATATTGTAAATTTTTATGAAAGCAATTGTTTTTTTTCGTGTCAACGTGTCTTTTGTTTAAAGCGAAATGTTCATTTGTGAAATATTCTGGAAAATTACGAAACAATCAATCATCATTTCTCTCTTATTCTCTATTCGAATTTGTTAGAGGAAAACAAAGTGATTCAAATGTATTGGATAGCGGAAGATAGACATAGTGAGTTCCTCCCAATGGACTTGTGTCTTTTTTTCACTGCAAAACTCGATTGGAACATAAAATTTAAACAATGTTCTTTGAAATCACTGGTCTAGTGTAACACTGCACTTCGTGTACCCTGTGTACCAATAGGCGTGGATGAAGAAAAACATATAATTCAACCTTTTATGTCTTTAAAAATTACTTAATTCACTCTGGTAAAAATTACGTTTTCCTTAATTATTTTTTTTCATTTAGTATTGACTAAATTCTGTAGGTTGGTACGCATTCATGTTGTGTAAATATTATCAGATTGTTTTACTACAAATGTTTATATAATTAATGATATATTTAAGTGACCCATATATACCTAAACAGTGTGATTATTATTAATTTATCAGCAAATGAGCACAAATATACTTTTACCGGGAAAATCCAAAGTGAAGTTAGGACATTTCGATTGTTTTATTTATTTTTATGAAATATAATAGGATATTCAACTTTGTAAGATATCATAATATTTCCAAATTAAAATAAATGAGTGGATACCTAATCAAATTATTACTCCCCAAGTGCTTGCCGTTTATTTCATAGAATAAAATAGAAGAAATAACCTTTGATTAATTCTAGCTATTTTTTTAGAATACGGTTAAGAAATATTGAGTTAGCAACGAATGACGAACATAATAAATAAATTGAAAATTTTAATTTTACATTAAAAAAAATCAAGAATTGCCAGTTAATATTAAGTTTGTTTGTTTATTTTTTTATTATCTCATTCATTTTATTTTCGTAATAATATATTTTAAGGGTAAAGTTGTACGTTTCAATATATAAATAATTGAAAATAAAACATGGTTTTGAAATTACAGTTCAAACATCATTTACCGGTTTTTAAGAATATTGAGTTAGCAACGAATGACGAACATAATAAATACACGAACATAATAAATACATACCAATTTTCAGTTTTTAGTGTGGGTGTTATGCAACAAATGATGAAAAATTATCACAAATCTACTACTACTACTTTCCCTTATCCGCATTAAATGGTGCATAGGGCACTACATCGGTACACCAAGTGCAGTGTATCTTGATCATTTTATTACATGAAGGTAAGATGATCAGTCATACGCTCCAGTACCAGTCCAAGGTATAACACATGAAATGTTAATATGAAAATCACATGTAAATAAATCTTTCATACTGACCCCCTACGGGAATCGAACCCGCGACCTCACGCACGGTAATCAAATGCGCTACCACTATGCTACGATCACCGAACCCATAATGATTAATATTACTTTAAAAATACCTACTAACCACAAAAAATTATTATCATTATTGGTTTTATGTTTTCATACGGCATTCAATAAAAATATATTATGCTAGTTTTCATCTAAATTTTTATAGCTATCCAAATGGTTAATACCCAACCCTCGTTTTTTAGTTAGTCACAACGAATGTTAAAATTTAATGTTTTGGGCCCAATATTTTTTACCTTTATTTAATGTGCTGTTGTTTTTATTGCAACAAACTACTTCTGTTAATTCGGAGAACCCACATCTCACTGAATTCTTACGTAATCCCGATCGACTCTGAATTAATCTGAAATCCGTTTCAAAATTAGGTTACATTCAAACTTTACATTTCCAAATAAGCTTACATTCAAACTTTACACTTCAAAACTACATTTAAAATCAAGGTTAAATTAAGTTTTCACATTATTTCGAAAAAAATATTGCATTCAATTTATTATAATTAAAAAATAAGTTACACTAAAAAGTTTACATTCCAAAATCAGATTACATTGAAACTTAACATTTTATATGCAAGATGGTACATTATAGAACTGTTTCCAATAAATAGGTAACGTAAAAGATTAGTTTTATTTATTTTATTTTATCAAACACTTGAATACCGAATTTTTAAACCAAGCAACCAGCCTTTGATGGTAATTTAATGTAATTTACAATAAGCAAACATCCAAAAATTGAGTGCCAGCGTTAAAAACCAAAAAAGCAGAGTTAAAAAACCAATTAATATACTTCATAACTTGTACGAAGGAAACCCCGATAGAAAAGACGACAGCATAATTTATAAAAATATTTATTGAAACGCCATTAATTAATTCTATCACCACTTAAAAAGCAACCATGCAAATTTTGTGTTTGAAAAATTTGCTCGTTTTAAAAAATGCAGGATGTGATAAAAGATAATTGAAAACAATAGAGTAAGAAATGAACCAGAACTTGAGATTTCCATAAGGAAAACCCATTTCATATGTTTTATGATGTTGTTTTCGAGCAAGTTATTTTATGGCAAGAAGGTACCACCTAATTACAATGTTCCAGGAAAATATTTTAGGGTTTAAAAAGATTTTTTTTCCTTTTTGCTATTGGTATATTGTATTATATATCTGATCATAAAAAAATTCTTTATGTTTAAAAAAATGTGCAATGCTAATAAATCTATAAAAAGGAAGTAGGGATTATTGATCACGTAAGAGATGCATGTAAAATACTTAAATTACGGATGAATGAAGAAGAGTTAAACCACTTTTTTTCATTAAACGATTGAGATAATGAAATCTTGGTAAAAAATGTTTCTCAAATTTATTATGAAATCATTAATTTAAAAAAAATACTTAGTACCTAGGTACCTTAGTTTTTTTTTTATCAAAGACTAAGTTCGGCACATTGGAGATTCGAAACGTGCAACGACGTTATACTGATGATAGATAATATACTTATAAATCCATTTGACTAACTTAATTTTTATGACGCGTTATATTTTTTAATTTGTCGTCATCATACATATCTATTCAGAAACGTATTTTGAGGATTTAAAAATAAATCTAAGCTATGATTCATTATCATCGTCTTCAGTTCCCTATATTTTTGTCTAATAGAAACTCTGCGTTTATAGAGAAAAAAAAACCCGTCTCAACGTTAAGTTTTTGTAAACCGAGATTTTGATTTATCTTCCTTCTCAACTGAAGTGAAAATTGTATTTTAACAAATAATCTGTTAACAAAGTATCTGCTTGTATACTCAAAGAGAAAAACAAGAATACGCTACTTAAAAAAGTTTTTATGCTAACAACGTCGGCGTCGATACGGACGTCGACGCACCGCCGCCGCCGCGCCCCCGCGAAGCGCAACACGTCAATTTTATTGGACGTCAGCGTTGCGACGCAAAAATGCGGTAGCGCTTCTTTTTACTTAATTATAAATTTGAACAGGTATGTAGGGGAAAAAGTGCCATATAAAGTTATCTAAACGACAAAGTAAAAACACACACATTGAATATATACGACCTCATTGGTCTGCAGTTGGAGTTAGAAAGTTATGTACAATTTGTTAGTTCAAGTGTTTAGAAGTATAATGTCCCCAAAACCGATTGAAACAGAATATTAAGATAGAGAACAAGGCTTCAAGCTAAGTCAAAATAATATAATAATTACTGTAGAACTTCCGGACACTCAAGAACTAGTCGACACTCTCCTATATCTCCGTTAGGCAATGCACACTCGTTGTCGTCTGAAAATAATAATTCATAAACAAAATGTTGTAGGGTAAATTTCAGCAACTGTGTGGAAGTGTACTTGAATGTATATTAGTGGTTAAAAATTATTTGAAGACACAACTAACAAAGGAGGTTGTACTTTAGTAAAAAAAAAATAATAAAAAGAAACATTTCAGTTCTTACGATATACTCAAATATTTAAATTTTGGTTCTGCATTCAAATAGTCAGAAATAACTGCGCCAAAAAGCAGGAAACAAGTTGTGCTGGAGAGGGATTCGAACCTAGAGATTCTAATCCGGAGTCCTCGAAACTACCACTAGACCTCAAAAGTTTCTAACCACGGTTTTTGGAGAAATCATTGATCTCTTTTCTGTCATATTCAGTCGAATTGCATAGAAAAAGATGGCTTTATGATTATCGAGTGAGTAGACTTGGTGAAATTTTAGTGTTCTCCTTGATAATAACCTGTCTGAATGAAATCAGTGAACTTATAGCATGGTGTGTTTAACTAATTATCAGGCATGTAGGTATTTAAATATGCACAATAGAATTTTTTTTTTTTAAATATTGAGACATTAAGTATTGAAGCTTTTCTCAGTATTGTATTTCAAAGCCAAATTTCCTTTCGTTTAGAAAACCTGTACCTTCTTCGTATTTTTTAACTTACACACGACCAAAAATATTTTGCAAACCTTATTTTTTTTTTTAAACTAGAAAATAGTGTAGTCTGTAAAAAAAATACGGCAGATATATAAAATATTATGATTGTAAAAGAACAAATAAATAAATAAGAAAATAAATTAATCGTATTTATAATCTTTTTGAAAAATATTCAAATCATGAAATGCACATAATATGCTAGGCTTTTGTATAGTTTTGTAATACCGTATTTAAAAAAATAATAAAATAAATAGTTAGACAACTAGTTCCAAACCCCATTTATTATAAAATATTCATTTATTTTTGTAACCACCCAAATATGTATATTTTTCAAATAAGGTAGACTTACAAAAAAATCATACGAATTAAAATATTATAACAATAGCTTTTTTTATAAATATCACGAATTTAATAAATAAAATTTGTTTTGCGGTTTTCTTTTATTTATCAAACAAACAAATAATAATATATCATTTAACTTTTACATATTAAAGTGTGTATATAATATAACTTTCACCGTGAAGGCCACAACATTGACATTGATTTCGCGTTATAAGACATTGTAGATAATGTGGAAATAAGGCAAATTTTCATACGAAATTATAATTTTGTTTGTCATTAATGAAAATCGACAAAAACTGACTTGAGATAATAGAATATTTCTATAAAATTCATGAATACTAGGTTTTTAAAATAAATTTAGTTTTATATCACAACGAGAAATGTTTTTTGTGGGATGAAAATAAAATTGGAATAAAATAAAATGAAAACAATAAACAATCATGGATAACAGGAGGGATACGCGGTAACTGGCGGCCGATCGCTTAGAGGCAGTTTATGGAATCCATATGCTCCACATATGAAGCGGATATGGTATGATGATAATGATGATTTATGGTAATTATATAAAACATTTATATAAACTATTTCAAATCATCATAATTTGAACTTTTTTATTACTTGGATTTCAAATACAATTTGAATGGAACTGTTATTGTAGAAAAGTGAGTTATTTTTCTTTGGTTTGAGGTCGTTCACTAGAAAAAAATGTGTAAAATAGTATTATAACCAATGATACTGACCTAATGTTATTGAGATTATGATAATAATATAGTAGTATTAATATTATGGGGGGGGGGGGGGGGGGGGGGGGGGGGGGGAACTTATAACCGGATTTTTAAAAATATTATTTAAAGTACCTAACTAATATTATGTTACTGAATTATATCCTTAATATGTTGTCATACTTACGTATATGTAAAATATTTTATCCTATTATTTATCTTATAAAATATCTTCTCTGAGACAGGTGTGAGCTGTAGAGAAGATATTTCAAACTACGTATAAGTATACAATCCATCTGTAATAAAGATGTATAAATGTATGGAAATAAATAAAAATAATGCTTTCATACAAGGGGGTTGAAATTTAAAAAAAAATCTTCTCACAAAACTTTTCATAAGTATGGTAGATTAAGTAAAATTGCTCAAATTCTTATTAAAACGCGTTTTTTAATTTTTTTTCTTTATGGATAGTATAAATTTGACTAAATACATGATATTTGATAACAATTTGCAAAAAAAAAATTTAAAAAAACTTTGTACTCAATTTTCTCAAAAACTGCGGGTCAAATAAAAAAAAATCTACAAAATCGACTCCAAAATGTTTTGTAGATTTACTGGTTTCCCGCTTGTACATCGAGTTTAGATACACCCTGTATATCAATAACATAAGTAATTAAGATCTATTTTATTCTATACATATTTCCACCTAAAAGATTGAAGCTTAAAAATGGGAAAAAATAAAAAAGATTTTTCACTTGCCGACTGGTATTTTAGGTTATAGGTAAATGCAATTT
Organism: Micrasema minimum; assembly: GCA_022494985.1. Lineage (NCBI taxonomy): Eukaryota > Metazoa > Arthropoda > Insecta > Trichoptera > Brachycentridae > Micrasema > Micrasema minimum. Next base: position 24,246 of record JAGVSP010005603.1, read on the forward strand.
ATCTGCATCAAGGTTGCAAAGAAAAATACTTATTTAATGGATCTCCCATAAAAACTTTAGGTTAACATTAATTTGCACACTCATTGTGTTTGTAGGTATAATAGTTAACTTACGTTTAAAGTTAAAGGAAGTTGAATATCCTACCTTAAGGTTACAAGATTTTCATTGTGGCTTGGGATACGAAGAAAAAAATAATAACGACGAAATAATTTATGTACAACAGAAGGTTAACCTACACTAGCTAAACTAGCGATTGTCAATGACCTGTGGGTGATAGCTTATATTATTTTGTATACGTATGTATAATTGTATCAAAATATTTAGCGAGCATTGTGCCCGACATTTTAAATACTTTAAAAAATTAATAATATAAAGTGTGTTTGTGTCCCAAAATGACAAACAGATTGATTAAAAATAATATATTATCCAGGATGAGTTTTTACCCAAATAGTTTTTTTTTTTCAATATATATTTTTTCGCGTGTGTGAATTTAAAAAAGTCTATGATTAAAAAAAAGTTGATTGGTGAACGTAAAAACATGAGTTGGGTCGAGTCAAAAAATAATAAATTTATATACATAAACATATAATGGGTGGTTCTATTACAACTGCCAAAACTCAGCTCTCAGCTTGTTGGCAGTCTTGGCTTAATATAATTTACTGTATATTAAATAAACGAAATAAAAAATAAATGTAATAAAACAATGATAAATTTAAATGTTCACGTAAAACTATTAAAATTGACAGTCGAAAAAAAATATGGTCCCTTGAACGGGCAGTTTTTGTCTATACTATGTACACATACTAAAAAATATGTGTTAAATTTTTTTTTTTAAATAATGGTTTGATGATGTGTGTGTGTTTTTAATCGGGTTAGGGAAGTTTCGGTGATATATTAATTTATCGTCAAGTATCTTTTGATGATTTTTGTGAAATTAGTTATTTTAATCTTTTAAATTGAAATAATAAGTGACGCTTTCTCTTGTTTAACACACATTTTAAGACTGGTTAGTGGGTGAAATCTATAGGTGAAATCAATATTACTTGAATTTGGCACCAAATTTATTTTGTAATATTTTTACTTGTCCTAACATATATTATACCAATTAAATGCTAAAATCAATGTCATGTCTAAATCAAACATATTAATGCTTGAAAATGATGCGATATGTACACAATACAGATGTACGTAAAATATTTACATCCAACCCCCTATTTCGTTATTAAGACACTATATTGGATAATTATTGAGTTTTCGATCCCTTGACAACACACACACAAAATACCCACAGTATTAATAGTTAGCGCACTACTGAGCAGTTAGAAAACAACCAATATTAACAGGCACCACACTTAGTATATTATAGTGATACCGAGCACAATAATAATATTTTACCTTATATATTTTAAAACTAGAATACTGATAAAATATTGTTTAAAACTTATTAAGACTGATTAGTAAAGCTTTGTGTAGTTTGATTGGAAAACAAGTAAAATTTCATTACCGCCATTGTCGGGTACGGGCCCTCCATACGCCATTGTCAGAAGAAGTATTATATATAATATTTTATACATCTTTATAATTTTGCTAAATAACTGGTTTACAACACAAACTGAGTTCATAGATGCGGCGAGCACTTTTAAATATTATCTCAAAAATCAACAACGCAACTCAGACAACAGAGAAACTCGCGATAAAAGACAATGTTTTTGTAGCGTCTGGACTGTTTCCTATCCTTAGTATTAATTATTACACGTAAATCAAAACAATTCTGTTTTATAGTTGAACTTTTAATGTACGTCACGAGAGGTTGATATTGTGGTAATAATCGACGTTAGTTCTCTCTGAATGAAGTATTCGTACTGATGTTTTGTGGTTTGGTTTGCATATTTATGTATGTACATTGGATATTGTTAGTCTTGTATAGGAACTGGACTCGCTGCCGGTAGTTGTTGTGGTGAGGAGTCATAGCGTACTTCTGGACGAGAAGTAATCCCGGAAAATTGGAGCGTAATTTGGTTAGCCGGAAGCCTTCAGTGGGAGTTTATGTAACTGAAAATTCGCCGGACGTAGTTCCGTAGGAATACCCATTAACTTGAGCGAAGTTTATTACACTTCGGAGAATTTTTTTATTAAATCACTTTAATAAAAATAATGCTAAAATAACATTGTACAGTACTAAAAATATATTTACAAACAAATGTGCTAAAATTACAGAAAAACTAATAATTATTAAGATTTTTGCCATCAGTTTTAGCAGTTTGTCATTTAAATTTTCCACCACTACTACTACTACTACTTTCCCTTATCCACATCTAATGGTGCATAGGGCACTGCATCGGGTACACCAAGTGCAATGTGCATTGATCATTTTATTACATTAAGGTAAGATGATCGGTCATACGCTTGAGCACCAGACCAAAGTAGCACAAATTTTCCACAAACACGAATATTATTTTGAAGGGGTTAGTTAATGTCTTGCATAATCTATAGAAATTTATAATACGGTCGAAAATTTGATAGTACGGTCGTTTTCATTCGATTTATCAAAAGAAGAAAGCACATTTAAATTTTTACAAAAACTCTACATAAATCATAATAAATCGACTAATTTTGAAGTGATAAATAAATGCGCATTACTGCGGTAGTAATGACGTACTTAAAGGGAACCGCAGACTATGTACTTCCAAAACGGGGATTTTTTCTTGATAGTTAAGTGGATTTTATATAATACTTATTTAGGATTTTATTTTCTTCTTCTTTTGTCATTTTTTTCACCGCAGGACCATAAGCACAAGTTTTAAGACAAATTTTCTTTCGTTTTATAGTTTCTTTTCTCCTATCTTCCGTTTTTTTGACGGGGCCGAAAATTGATTACAATAATAAATCATAATTCATATTCCAAAATATACACAATAATAAAAAATATTATATAAAAAATGAACAATGCCGGGAAGTAAATTTTTAACTGTTAGGCTTTACTTATAATTCAATCAAAACATTAATTTGTTTAAATATATATTTCACATAGTTATATTTACGCATTTTTTCATCCAAGATATCGAAAATATTACCAAACCAGTTTAGTTCGTTAAGGTTACGGAAAGTTAGTATGTAGGTACCTACGTACTTTTATAATGACTCATCAATCAAAGACAAAATAATAATTATTATTTTTGGATTTTAAAGGTAATGTAGGAAAAAAGAAAGATTGTTTGTTCTTAGAATTGTGTTATTCATAAAAAACGGAATTGAAAACCCACGAAACAATATTATTTAAATTTTTCGCATGCAGCATATTTTTCCATAATGTCATGCGTAGCTATTTTAAAACAAATCACAAATTTGAGTTACTCAAACAAGTGGGTACTTTTTAAAACTTTCGCGTTAAATCAAATTCTGCTGAATGTACATATTTTACGTATTTACGCAATGAATTGAAATATAAAATTCTAAGTTTATTCCTATCTTAAGTCTACTTTATACGGGACAAAAAACTGTACGGTTTCTTGTGTAGTTTGCAAACTGTCCCGTATAAAGCGAAAACTGTTTTGGAATGGTTGGCGCTGACGTTTGGCTGACCTGACAGTTAATATTTTTTATGTAAACGTTTAAGTTGATATTGATGTATTGAATGCTTTTAAAAACGTAAAAACAAATAAAATATTTACATTAGTAGCTTTATTAACAATTTCCTGTGTGTAAACATACGATAGTAACTTACGGTCGCGCTTTAAAAATAAGCGTATTAGGCGTGTCTTTTTACAGACTACAGTTTTCTTAACAAGAAACTGTACAATTTTCTGTCCGGTATAAAGTGCGATTTAGACTCATTTCACTACTTTGAATTTCAACATCCACACTTATAAGATTTTTAATTTTAATAATCTAAGTCTTTAAAAAAGCTTTGCGTAGACCTTTCAAAATTGTTTTTTTTTTACCAACGAGATTAAAATTTTCCTTTTACGTACTGGTACCCACATCATATAATAATATGTTGTATTATTAATTAATCATCATCATCATACCATATCCGCTCCCTATGTGGAGCATATGGGAATCCACAAACCGCCTCCAGGCCAAGCGATCGGCCGCCAGCTCCCTTGCATCCTCCCAAGTTCAGTCCACGTCCCGCAGCTCTGCCACAAAATGCCGACGAATGTGACGACAATCAACAGTGAACGACCAGGATGCCGAGAACCTGATGCCTTGTAAAATAGGCAAGCATGGTTAAGGCTCTCGGGAGGCATAGTAGTATATGGCCTTGCCAGCCGAAACGCCTTCGCCGGATGACAGTAGATACCAAGGGTTGCTGTGTCCGTTGCCTTATATCTGTATTCCTTACAAAGTCAAACCATCGCACACCAAAAATTCTTCTAAGACACCTATTAATTATTACATCTAGGTAATTCCGTTAGACAAACATAATTACTTACCATCATTATCACGAAAAGTTCTAATTAACATCGCCGCACAGCAGAAGTTTACAAGGTTTATATTATATTTTTACTATCTTAATATTATGAAGAGACAGCGGATTTTATTTCAATTGTCTTTACACTGACCCTAACTAATTAACTAATCATCACGCCATATCTCAGACGGGGTTGCAGAGAGGATAGAATGCAACACCACTCTGTCCTGGCATACTTCTCTTGCTTGCTCCACATCCATACATCTTCTCATGCGTGCACTTTGATTATTCCGACTTTTTCACATGACCAATTTCAAGTATTTGTTGTACTTGATCATGCAAAGTCTCATATTTAGCCACCATGTTTAATTTGCTTTCTGTGATATTTTCACTTTTTCGTTTGAAACATTAGCGAGCTTTTCATATATTTTTATTATTTTTATTTTTTGTTAAATAAAAAGGAAATCTATGCAATATTATGATATTTGCACATATTTTAATTTGTAAATACTATTTTTAATAAAGCCCTAAGCGGCTTGTGCTTGAAAATAGGAATCGAGTCGTGTCGAAGTAGGGATTCGAACCGACGATCTCTGGACTCAGAGACCGCGACGCTACCCACTGGGCCACCACCTGTTAGAAGATATTGATAAGATGTTTATGTTGATATGAAGAAAAATTCATTTCGATGAGTTTTTTCTTTTCACAAGATGTTTTCTCCTTAACAATCCTTACAAAAAAGTAATAGAAAAGAAAATTTGTCGAGAAATGTTTTCTTAAATTTTAAAAATAAGATTAAGGATTTGTTTTGTACTGTGAATTTTTTCTGAAACAAGCTAAGATATAAGTCAAGATAATATTTGTTCATAACTTTTCCCTAAAAAAGCTGAGATGTTTGTTCAGATAATCTATTCCTTCATTAATAAAATATTTTCCGACAGAAATGTTTTTCCTACAATAGGTCCTGGAAATAATTTGGTGGAAAAAAGTTCTCTCTGCAATATACCCATCCCAAAAAGATTGACTGCTACTGGCTATTGGATGGATATATTTCCAACGTCAATTTTGTAGCAATTAACCTCAGCTGACTAACAAATTTTCTTAAGTATTACGTACATACATAATTTATATTCAGCGTCTCAAGATACCCACCATTACGGTAATAGCTATATGTGATTCATTAAGGTACATTGAAACACTACACTGGGTTTAACCTTTGGTTCAAGTGTACCTATTTCTGAAAATATTGTTACACGTTTAGCATTTTTCATCATTTTCATCCATGGTTTTTTTAAAATTTACGAACCATCTACTGCTAGACTGCTTTTTTTTTGTTTGTTTATTATACTATTTTTTAACATTTTCATATATTTATTTCATTTGCACGGTACACAGTACCTTTTACAACAATGAGAAAAATAAAAGATTAACAAAGTCACACAATAACACGAATATCAATAATAAAGAAAATATAAGTTACACATATACTAAAAGCAATGAATAAAATATGAGTAACGAATTTAAAAATCAGAATAAATATAGTGAATTAAAAAAATAAATGTGTTTAATATGAATATGAATATTTTAAGTGACATAATAATGGCCAAAAATACACAAGTTGACACTAGTTATTTCGTTATCCTTCTTTTTAGATAAAGTATGATTAATTTTTTTCACGGAAAAAATACTCATTTTTTAAACCTTTTGTAATAATATTTTTACTTCGTTTTGAATTATTTTTTTGGTAATCTGGTAACTTTTGAGATTTTAATTTTTTTTGAACGTTTTAGAAGATTACCATAAGGAAACTATGCAAAAAATAAATGTTTTGCTATATTATTGCTAAATTGCTCTATCGAATCGTTGGTTAAATTGTATTGTAACTTTCGGGTCGAACAAATCAAATTAAAAAAACATGGATTTTTTTTCACATTCCAATTGCATGTCCCGATGGACATTCATATTGCGATGTTTCTGTAATTTTTATTACAAATTCATCGCTTCTTATTTTCGAAGACCTATTATTACATAATTTAACAAGATATTAAACCAAAACATTTTTAATATTTGCATTTACCTACGAACCTACTAACATCGCTTTAATTTTCGAACTATGGCAATATCCCTTTAATACAATTGTATACTATAATTTTTAATTAATTCAACCTTAATGGTTTCTAATCTCAATCAAATCCCGATAGCTGTTTAATTTCTCCTTGGTTCTATTAAACCAATTAAATTCATCATATTCCAATAATGTTTAAATGTACCTACCATAAGTGTTATATCCGTCTACTACTCCGGTATATCCGATTGTCCATTATGGGGTAAGATATTGATCATACTTTACTAACTTACATTATTTCTAAAGGATAGCGGATTAAGTAGGTCACTATAGAATTTAACCATTATTTTAAAACTCGGAGTATCCGGATTGTACTGCAGAACTTATTATTTCTAGATAAGGTGACGATGTAATATTTAAGTACACGCTCAACCTGCTTTGTTAATATTTGTTTTACAGGAACCATCTTTCTCAGGCTAGGTGCAGACGGAACATCCACCTGCCAAATTTGTTTTTACTAACCATCTATATAAAATCACAAAAGTTTATCATATTTGATTTTTTCGACTCTTTTTTGCTCAGAACTGGATAGTTTTCAACCTTCGTATTGGGTCATAACATTTTTCAGGTGATTAAATTAACTCTAATTTCTTAAACTAAACTTTCCAAAGTTAATTCTTCTTTCGTTTGCTTTGTAAACAAATTGCTGGGAGTTCCCATCGAATTATTGATTTTATTCGTTTGTACAGCAAACTCAAGATGTATGACAAATAATAATTATTACGTACGTATTTTTCTACGTATTTTTTATTCGTTTTTAAAAGGAAATACCTCGGGAAAAAGAATACCATTGATAATTTCTGTGTTACTGAGTTTTTAAAGAAAATTACATTTTAATATTGGTTGTAACAATAGTAGCGAATTTTTTATGAACTGTGTTTTAGTTGATGTCAAACAAGAGATACCTATTTAGAAATATGTTTTAAAATATATAAAAAAGAGTTTACCTACCAATCTGAAAATTACAACTCATACTTTCATTTTTATACTATTTGCACGATCCACTTCAATTTTGTTTTAATTCTACTAAATAATATTTTGTTCTTCTAAATCTCTGACAATATTAATAATTTCAACCGACAGATTATGACTGATACTACTGACTTGATCAGCTTAATAAATTTGAGAACCTTTTTTTTAACGTCGAAACTGGTAGAAACGAGTGAATTTGTGCATAATATTAAAAAAAATACAAGGCAATATAAAACCTCTTCTGACAATTTATGTTTTATGTGGGAGCAATATAGATTATAGACCAAAGAAATAGAATCACTCCAAAGGTAAAAACAGAAAAGATGGCCTCGGAGAAAAAAAACTTTAAAAAAAAGGAGAAAACTTCTTAACGAAAAATTTCTACGACTTCGAAACATAAAGCTCGGTCTTTTTAAAAAAAATTAACAGGAATTTTAAAAAGGATGGGTCTGAATCCAGTATCTGACCCCAAAATATCTAAAGCTAAGTGGAAGGAAGATATTTCAATCGGTCCGTAAATACAAGAAACGTTAAATGACAAAGAGTTCGTAAACCTATTAACTGAGGTTCAGCTGGCTGCCTGGAAATCTTTCAGATTGCACTTAGAAGGCTTTATAAAAATGAGAACTACTCTAATCTTCTCTGTTGGTGCAAAAGTTATTAGACAAAACGGAACGAGAATGTTCCACGTAAAAAAATCCTTTATTCACACGATTTCTTCCTTGGAATCCTTGGAGCAGTGAACAACGTGCAGGGTGAGTGCTAACATATGTAAGGACATGGCCATCATAGAGAAATGCAGGACCACTATTGGTATAGTCGATGAACTTAATCTAAATCAAGTATCAGAAATTCAGTTAAAAAACTTCTATTGCTTAGTATATAAAAAATGAAAACCCACCTTTTAAGCTCTACTATACTTGTAAATTATCAGCAAATTATCACCTAAATTTATAAAAATACCATGATTACTCATATCCATGAATATACATATATACATACTACATGCCTCCTTAACGCAGACCTAGTTTTAGTATTGATCTAAGATTTAGTACTATTTACCTAATAATCATAATGAGAACATCTCTAGTCATGATTCATATCCAGAAAATAATTAGAAAAAATCCACACATTATGCATTTAGCGAAATCCGTTGCAAGATAAACACCCAATTAATTTATCTTTAAATTCGTTTAAATTATTAATATAATATAATTTTATGAACTATGAACTAAATAATGATTTCTTTAGAAATTACGTTTGAAAAAAAATTGTTCAATATAAGTTGAAGTGAAGGGTTGTCCATTAGATCATTTTATAAAAACTTTTTTGTCAACTCCATATCAGCACAAAATGAACTTCCTGTTTTATCCTCTAAGAAATAACATCGTTTCAATTTAATAACAATAAACCAAATAATAATTACAAACGTTTTAAAACTTATTTATAATTTTTCTGCAAAAAACGGTTGAAAATAAATTATATTACTAATTGTGGTTAAGTAAATGTGATTTCATTTACTTTTTAAATAAGGGTTTTCGATATTAAAATAAAACTTCCTTATATGTTGAGAAACAAAATATATTTTAAACTTGTGGTTTTCGTCCGAAAATCCTTATTTTTCTACGAATACTCGGTACCTACTCGTTCATATCGGGGTTAGGTTAGTCATATTTACTACCAAATTAATAAGGAAATATTGTGTTTTTTTTTCTAAAATTAAATTTTGTAAAACCTTATTAAAAAAATTGAAGTTTTTAAATGTGAGAGTTGAAAAACTCGACGTAGAAAAATGTAGTTTTCGTGAAGTCTACAAAACTCGACTTAGCAAAATACAGTTTTCGTGAAGTCTACAAAACTGCGGGCGCTAAATTTCCTTTTTTAATGCTGTATACGAATAATTATTTTGAAATTAAATGCACCCCTAAAATGTTCAGATTCTCTGAAATAAAATATTCAGATTCTTAAAATGAGCCGGGTTGCGGTCTAGTGGTAGACTCGAGGACTCCGGTTTTGAATTCAACTCCAACGCAACTTATTTCCTGCTTCTGGCACAGTTATTTCAGAATATTTAAAAGCAGCCCCAAAATTGAAATATTCGAGTAAATCGTAAGAACTCAAATGCTTCTTTTTCAATAAAAAAGATCGGTCGCAAAATTATATTTTCGTCCGTAATTTTTCAAAATATCGCACTGAATTATTTGAAAACAATCGTATCGCGATCAATGGCAGTAAATATGGGATAAAGGAATGCAAGGGAAGATGGACGTGGTCGTTAATACCATCCACAAGACATTGGATATCCAGTAAGTTGTTGGTTTCCGACCATTGCATTACACCGTGTAGATGGTATTAGCGGTGCAATTACGGTCGTGAACCCAAACGTCACTAGACGCCCATTTCTCGCCGAACTGTCAAATCGCTGTCAAATCGTTTATCTCTAACCTTACTTATTCGACGAATTTGCTTCTCCAAAAATGTTGATCTTTTATGTCTTGTGGAATGCATAGACCTTGAGAGATTCTACCAAGATTTTACTCTACTTTGAAGCCAAAAATCCGATTCCGATTTTTGACAAGTGACAGTTAAAGGAATCGGTTGAATCGCAGCCCTGGTCATGGGGAGTTCAGGGCCAAGGGTTTGACAGGGGTCATGAGACCAGCGTGGAATGTGAATCTGATGGCCAACAGGAATAATTTTGCTCTATTTAAATGTTTTATCATGATCTGAGTGTTGTGAAGACTTCAGGGTCTCGGCATGAATTGCTCCTGAATGTTTGCTGACTTAGGCTTGAAATGTGCTTCCTTTCGAGCGGAATGTACTGCGTGTTATGTCCTGTCCTCCCAGTATGGGATAGTGTTATGGACCTTCCTATTTTCCTCCGTCCATTGGGAAGTCTTCACTGTTTGTTGCTTTTCTTTGTTATTTCTTTTGTATGTGTTATGCAAATTGTTGAATATGCTTGATAATAATTACATCAATTTTTGGTATTCTTTTTCTTACGTATGTATGTGCATTGTGAATTTTTATTTGTAAATAAATAAACGGTGATACTGAGAAGGGATGTGTTTACGGATTATATCCACCTCTCCCTTCATTAAACTGCATCAGAGTAGATTTTCATTGAAAAAGTAGTGTATTTTTCGTATATGTGTAGCTGTAAAAATGTCCCTGCCGTGGGAGGATGGCGGCTCCGTAATCCTACCCTCATTCAAAATAAAAACTCGCAAATTTATTAACACGTAACAAAAGTTGATAATCTTATGTCTTATCTTTGTTATTGTTTATAGCTGACAATGATTTACATACCTCTTAATTAATTGTATAAATTGTATATCACAAAGGATAAAATTATTGTAACATTAAATAAACTGGCTGTAGAGTTTTGTTAGAGATTTTCCTTATTTTGTCGATTGGGTCATTAAAATGTAGAATTTTGCAGCCCAGAAATTTAAGATCGGTGTCAAAAGTTTTTAGAGATCGAACACAGTTAAATTATGTTTTGCAATAAAAATAATTTTAGTTTCATTGTACAACTTTTTATTTTTTAAATTTTTGGCATCATTTGTTTGCTTGGAATTTTTTCATTATATGCTTTTTTTTTTTGAATCAATTTTTTAATAATGTTATATCTAGAATTTTTTGTTTGGAACTTTTTCATTAACCTCGTTTATTTTTACAAGAATAATTTTTAATA
>JAGVSP010005604.1:0-16902 GCA_022494985.1 Micrasema minimum
TATGTATGGTAGTGAAGCGGTGGTGTTGGAAAAAGGAGGATGAAAGTAGACTGAATGCTATTGAAATGCGATCTATGTGTGGTAAGACTATGTATGATAGGTGTACAAATGTCGAAATTAGAGCAAGTGCAAGGCTGAGATAAGCATTATCAACAAAATTAAGAAAGGTCTCTTACGATGTTCGGTCATGTAAAGCGAATGGACGACGAAAGAACGGCTAAAAAAATATATATGATGCAACTGTGCCTGGATCAAAAAAGGCCGAGAAAGACATGGCATGATTAAGTAAAACAAGTACTTGAAAGTGGACATGGGAAAAGTCGGACTAATTAATTATAGATTATACCCATGCTGGGCTAATATCAGTTGATGATTGCCAAAAAAATGCTTAACAATCTTCTCAACAGATGATGACACCAGCATAGAAAATTTCGGTAATGCGGAACGACGTAGACGAGTTCAATATTATATCAGTTCCAAAATTTGTCATATATGGTTATCAGATGATGGGCGGAATGGGAATGTTTGTAGTACATCAAATGGCCACTTAACCCAGCCAATGACCGGTCATAAGGCCTGTAAACGCCTAGATAACCCACATTCGCTTCACTCAACGGTGCATAGGGCACTGTATCGGTACACACCAAGTGAAGTGTAACAACACTATGAATGTGTACAAATACTAACTAAACTAACTAACCATCACGCAGAGATGATAGAACGCCACACCACTCTGTCCTGACAGACTTCCTTTGCTTCCTCTACATTCATACATCTTCTTATGCACATACGCCGATTATTCCGACTTTTCACATGACCACTTTCAAGTTAGTACTTGACGTACTTGGTCAAGCCATGTCTTTCTCGGCCTTCCGCGGCTTCTACATCCAGGCACACTTGCATTTAAACTTCTTTTAGCCGTTCTTTCATCACTCATTCGCTCCACATGACCAAACCATCGTAAAAGCACTCTCTTAATTTTGTGGAAAATGCTTATCTCAGCCTTGTACTCTGCTCTAATTTCGACATTTGTACACCTACGAGTATCATACATAGTCTTACCACACACAGATCGCATTTCAACAGCATTCAGTCTACTTTCATCCTTCTTTTTCCAACACCACGCTTACATAGTCTTACCACACATTCGCCTGAGAGATCGCATTTCAACAGCATTCAGTCCACTATCATCCTTCTTTTTCCAACAAATGCTTGTAGACAAATTACTGGATTATATCCATGCTGGGCTAATATCATGCGGAATGGGGAATGTTGTAGTACTTCAAGTGGCTACTTAACCCACCCAATGACAGATCATAAGCCCTGTAAACGCCCTGTATAACCCACATTCGCTTCCAGAGTTTCTCTGTCTCTGTTGGGATATCAATAATATTAATATCGTTGCATCGAGTTTTGTAGCACGGTGTATTTCACTGTAAAAAGAATTGTTTTATACGGCAGACAGAAGAAGGTTAAGGACATTATAAAGAGTACAGATCTAATCTCGTAAGAATTACTTTGACTCCGGATAATGTTCCGCGGGATGTGACCGATTATATCATTATGCTCGTCATGTTGTTAAATTTGATCAACAACGAAATGCCAAGATATTTATTCGTTTTAATTCGTGCATTTTATACTACTACTATCACTTCCCCTTATCCGCACCCAGCGGTGCATAGGGCACTGCATCGGTACACCAAGTGCAGTGTATCTTTTTAACAACATTTCGAATGTGTACAAATACTTGTAGACAAATTACTGGATTATACCCATGCTGGGCTGATATCAGATATTAATGATATCCCAACAGAGACAGAGAAACTCTGGAAACGAATGTGGATTACCTAGGCATTACAGGGCTTATGTCCGGTCATTGGCTGGGTTAAGTGGCCACTTGATGTATTACAACATTCCCCATTCCGCCCATCAGCTGATATTATGAATTAGTGTGAATTATCATGCCACGTTTCACTTTACAAGTGTTTTTTTTCACTGGTGAAATCTGTTGAGAAGATTGTGCAAATTGGTCATGTATGGTTATCAGCTGATGGGCGGAATGGGGAATGTTGTAATACACCAAGTGGCCACTTAATCCACCCAATGACTGGTCATAAGCCCTGTAATAAACTAGATAATCCACATTCGTTTCCAGAGTTTCTCTGTCTCTGTTGGGATATCATTAATATCTGATATTAGCCCAGCATGGGTATAATCCAGTAATTTGTCTACAAGTATTTGTACACATTCAAAATGTTGTTAAAAAGGTTAACAGGTTAAAATATAAAGCAAATAAAAATTGGAGAGACATCTTCAGGCGTCTTCTAGTAAGTAATTAAGTTCGGATGAGCCTTACCTACACCAATAAAGATTGATTGCCTAAAATGCTTAGCAATCTTCTCAACAGATGTCACGAGAGAGAAAAGCACTTGTAAAGTGAAACGTGGTAGGATAATTCATACTATAGAAGTTCCGAAATTTGTCATGTTTGGTTATCAGCTGATTGGCGGAATGGGAATGTTGTTTCTAAAACTAACTAACTAACTAACCATCACGCCATTTCACCGAAGGGGTAAGCAGAGAGGATAGAACGCCACACCACTCTGTCCTGGCATACTTCTCTTGCTTCCTCCACATTCATACATCTTCTCATGCACGCACGTCGATTATTCCGACTTCTTACATGCCCATTTTCAAGCACATGTCTTTCTCGGCCTTCCTCGACTTCTACATCCTGGCACAGTCTCATGATATATTTTTTTAGCCGTTCTTTCATCATCCATTCGCTCTACATGACCGAACCAACGTAAGAGACCTTTCTTAATTTTGTCGATAATGCTTATCTCAGCCTTGCACTCTGCTCTAATTTCGACATTTGTACACCTATCATACATAGTCTTACCACACATAGATCGCATTTCAACAGCATTCAGTCTACTTTCATTCTTCTTATTCCAACACCACGCTTCACTACGTTGGTTGATTATTCGTAGCCTTGCATTCTGCTCTAATTCCAACATTAGTATCATACACAGTTTTACCACACATTCGCCTGAGAGATCGCATTTCAACTGCATTCAATCTACTTTCATCATTATTTTTCCAACTCCATGTTGTTTCTAGCGGCCACTTAACCCAGCCAATGACAGGTCATAAGCCCTCTAAACGCCTAGATAATCCACATTCGTTTCCAGAATTTCTCTGTGTCTACCTATTTTTTATTTTGCTGAATTAACAGAAAATTTTGGGATCCATTGAGAAAACTTACGCTATTGCGATAGATAATAAGCGAAGAAGATTAGATTATTATTATATTAATTTAATGTCTGTGATTTTCCGTTATATCGTAGTAAATCCGATTCGTTTAGCGACGGTTCAGGATATTTAAAAAAAGAACTTCCGATCCGAACGCGCGCCAAACTCGCCCACTTAACCATAGAATGACTATAATAAAAGTCAAGGCGGTTGAACTATAACAAGAATAATTAAATACCATCACACATCATACCATATCCGCTCCCTTGTGGAGCATATGGAATCCACAAACATGTGGTTTTTATTTGGAGTGGTAACAAGAATAGAACCGCTTGCTGGAATATTCGTAAGAGATTTTATTTCTTACACTATACAGGGTGTAACAAAACTCGCAGTACAACCCGAAAACTGGTGAATCTACATCGTATTTGGAGACGATTGTGTAATATGCCTTTTTAATCTGAGCTAAAAAAATTTTTTTTTTCTTCTCACAATAGTTTTCATAAGTATGGCAGATTAAGTAAAATTGCTCAAATTCTTGTTAAAACGCGTTTTTTAATTTTGTTTACTCAATGGATAGTATTAATTTGACTAAATACATGATATTTGATAACAATTAGCAAAAAAAATCTACATTGTACTCGATTTTCTCGAAAACTAAGGGTCAAATAAAAAAAAAAATTCTACAAAATCGACTCCAAATATTGTGTAGATTCACTGGTTTTCCGCTTGTACATCGAGTTTTGTTACACCCTGTATATACGAAATTAAGATATTTGAAATCAGTGTATACTTATTAAAACATAAAAAGCATATTTTTGATCAGTTATAAATATGTAGAATTTTAAAAAAAAAGTATTGTATTAGCTGTAAGAATTTTTTTTTTGGCTCAATAAAAATGTACAAACAAACAAACAAACTGCCTCCAGGCCAAGCGATCGGCCGCCAGCTCCCGTGCATCCTCCCAAGTCAAGTCCACGTCCCGCAGCTCTGACGCAAACTGCCGACGAATTGTCAACAGTGGACGACCAGGACGCGGTTAGACTCGGATAAAACAAAATCCTGCCTTTATAACTCGTGCATCACACATGTTTTCCACAACGAAAAAATTGCAAGTATTATTGTGGTCCTTCTGGGTATTTTAGAACTCGCCAGTCATCGACCGGTTAGAAATTTCCGTTCTAAATTTAAACATCACACTGTGCAACAGCGCGAGAGTTTTGTTTATGGAATAAATTCATCTTTGTTTATTTTTCATAGCGTTTTAGAGAGCAAAGATAAAATATGATTTTTCTAAAATACACACTCTCAATCACTTTGCTTGCAAAACGATCTAAATTGCAATTTCTGAATTGCGCAAATGCAATGAATTGTCTTGATATTATTACAGATATTTTTGATATCCCAATACATCAAGTGGCCACTTAACCCAGCCAGTGACAGGTCATATGCCCTGTAAACGCCCAGATAATCCACATTCGTTACCAGAGTTTCTCTGTCTCTGTTGGTATATCAATAATATTTCATTTTGTATTAATATTGGATTGAAGCGAAAGACTAATCATCCTACCTTCATGTAATAAAACGATCAAGATACACTGCACTTGGTGTACCAATGCAGTGCCCTATGCACCATTTGCGGATAAGGCTTTCCTTACTAGTAGTAGTAAAAATAAATATTTACTGAAGTGTGTATGTTCCAAATATTGAATTTTTATTTATCAATCTAATAATTTAATATCAATTTAATAATCGACAGTGGCAAATAAGAACTTATCAAAGGAGCAAAATTGGCAGTACACAACGGAGTTCTGGTACCAACCCTTATGTATGGTAGTGAAGCGTGGTGTTGGATAAAGAAGGATGAAAGTAGACTGAATGCTGTTGAAATGCGATCTATGTGTGGTAAGACTATGTATGATAGGTGTACAAATGTCGAAATTAGAGCAGAGTGCAAGGCTGAGATAGGCATTATCGACAAAATTAAGAAAGGGCTTTTACGATGGTTTTGTCATGTGGAGCGAATGAGTGATGAAAGAAATGTTAAAAGAAGTATTAAATGCAAGTGTGCCTGGATGTAGAGGCCGCGGAAGGCCGAGAAAGACATGGCATGATCAAGTAAAACAAGTGCTTGAAAGTGGGGCATGGAAGAAGTCGGAATAATCGGCGTATGTGCATGAGAAGATGTATGAATGTAGAGGAAGCAAAGTAAGTATATCAGGACAGAGTGGTATTGCGTTCTATCCTCTCTGCCTAACCCTACGGGGAAATGGCGTGATGGTTAGTTAGTTAGTTAGTTAATTTGTAAGATACAGCGTTCGCAGCTTGCACCGTAAGCGGAAAGAAATTTAATGTACATAATAGCCATAAATTATCCCATATTATAAAATTAAAGTACGCTTTAGGTAACCCACAGATAAATATTATTTTGTGAAATATTGCAGCAATGTTTTTGACGTGATAACGTCTAATAAATCGATGAACGCCGGCTGCACACACGAAAAAGCATGACTCATTGTCACGTTCCGCCTGAGCCGAGTGTGCAAGCGAGAGCGCGGAACAAGCGATAGAGAGGCACGATCGGCCTAAGCGTTCGGTTTGTGACGCATCTATCTCTCTTCCACTCCATCGGCCGATGCGTCCGAGTAGAAGGGAGACAGCCGCAACACACAAGAAGAAAAAAAAAAAAAAAAAGTTAATTTATGAAAAAAATTGTAATTTTCAATTAACTCCTGCTTTGTATTATACAAAATAATGATAATTCAGTAATAATAATTCAATTCAATTCATAAAAGTATGCTTTTTTTCATCAATGTTTTCTTATGACGTTATCACGTAAAATTATCGTCCGTAAACCGACTTTACAGACAACCAAAAGTTTTTACTAATGATATTAATTTTCGTAGATAAGCTATTTTCTTCCGTCACTTGACATGTCCAGATTTCGACAATTGTCTCAATTTCAACTTAAGGGAAACAGAATGATTAAAATGTATTAGATAATGGAAATAGATGTATTTGTCTTTGTTTCTCTGCAAAATACAAACGGAACATAAAATGTTGACAGTTCTTTTTCAAATAGCTTGTCTAGTGTTAACTTAACATATTATAGAGCCGTATTTTTTCTTCGCTCAGCAAAAATAGGCTTATTGTACAAAATTTTCTGTAAATGCAGAAAAATAAAAAAAATAATTACAAAACCATTCGTGTAATCCATTTGTGAATCTGATTACTAACAAGCGAGATACGATTATTTGAGTTTTGTGAGGATTTTA
This sequence comes from Micrasema minimum, assembly GCA_022494985.1. NCBI lineage: Eukaryota > Metazoa > Arthropoda > Insecta > Trichoptera > Brachycentridae > Micrasema > Micrasema minimum. The sequence goes on from JAGVSP010005604.1 coordinate 6,531, forward strand.
TAAGAAATGCGTTCGGTGATGTCTGCGTGAAACCACGTTTAAATGATCATATCTCGCTTATTAATTATCCGATTAACAAACGGGTTGCACCAATCGTTTGATGTTCTATTTTTTTGCATTGTCAGAAAATTTTGAATTTTAGTTTTAGTTGAGTTTGAGCCCATTTGCTCATGGTGCAAAATGTATATTTCTGTGTTCATTGTTATCATCAACGTATCAACACGTAGGTAGATATATCGCAGTTGTGATGCATATTAATGTAAATAGTTTCATTATTAAACAGATTAACGATTGATGTCACAATTGCGATATATCTACAAGTAGACAAGTAGAGAACCAAAAAATCTCATCTTCAAAATCATTGTCTTTCATGATTTTTAACCACAGTTTGTTGTATTCCTTTAACTTATTTAATTTCGTTATTGTTATGAAATAAAATAAGTTTGAAAAATACAGTTATCTGCTGCTAATCATCATCATCATACCATATCCGCTCCCTATGTGGAGCAAATGGATTCCACAAACTGCCTCCAAGCCAAGCGATCGTCCGCCAGTTTGTACTTTTGGTATTCTGTCTTTTTTTATTTTTTTATTTTTTTTTATTTATTTTCAAAAGATTTTTTTTTGTTTACATAGATATACATTAAAAACACATGTACATTAAAAAAATATAAAAAAAAATCTCACCAAGGCATAGCCTTGTTTGTGGGTATACTGTGAAAGTCAAACAGTGTTCACGTGGCAAAAGAGAAAAATAAAGTCATGTAAAAATGGAAAAATAACAGATAATGTAAACAAGATAGTAAAAAAAAAAAAGAATACAAGATATTGGTATCTTTATGCCGGAAGAAGAAGAGGGGAAATAATTATAATATATTAAAATAAAAAATGACGTAGATTTGTTCATAGTTATGGTTTTTATAGTAAGAATGATTCTACCTTTACACTATGTATCCAACTTTGTGTTAATTTTTTAAAAGATGAAAAATTTGGAAAATTTGACAATGCCATTTTATTGTCAGTTAAAAAAGAATTAATTAAACTGGGGGCAATAAAATGTGCATGTCTTTGTTTGTGTTGTATAATTCAAGGTCGTCGACTTACCAGTTTCATTTAGATTGGCGTCAGTATCGGGCCCCCTTAGGGCGAAGTTCCTGCTGCTGTTTTGGTTCAAGATGTCCGCCGGAGTGGTGACCTCGAACCCCCGGCTGTTGTTCGTCCTGTTCCACAGCCAGGCGCAAGGCTTCTCAAAGTCACACGAGATCCCCAGACCCTCACTAGCGGAGACTACCCCCATGGAGTTGAGAGTGTTGGCGTAAAGCGGGTCGCTTAGCTTTCTATTCAGCTGCCGGATTTTGTCGGTGACTCTGGATTGATCGTACTGTCCGCTGTTGTAAGAGTTGACGAACTCTCCTCTATTGACCGCTGCGGTTTCGTCAAGATTCGACAGATACGCGTCATGATCGTTCTGGATGTTTTTATTCGCTTTGTCTTGTTGTCTCCTTGATGCGAGTTCCCTTAAACCACTGCTTGGCCTTCTGCCTATAGGTTTGATAGCGTCTAAAGAATCCTTTCTGCTGAACGCGTTTATTGACGCGTTGGTTTGTAAAGCTTCGAGTCCTCTTCTGTAAGATCTGGAATCTGCTGTGTACTCGCGCCTCTTGAAAGCGGAGTTCAATTTATCGTTGTTTAAAATATCTGGAACAGATTTTTCCAGATTTCGCTTTTGGCTAGCGGGTTTCAAACCATCTAAATTGTAGTTTTTAAGCCTTTGGAGTAAGGTCATTGGGTTTTCGATAAACTCTTCTTCGAAGTCTTGTTCTTTGTCATTTGACGACATGTCAGAGACTTCAAAATGTCTTCTTTTATCAAAAACTGTGAGGCTAGAATCTTCTAAGCGGCCATCGTTCTCTGACAACAAAATCTCCGCTTGGCTGTCGAAAATCTGAGGTTTTGATACTTGACTTTGTGTGTTGTTATTTCATTTTGGAGATTTCCATCATACGCGACTTCTTCTTGTAGAGATCTCTTCGACACATCATCGTATCTGATGAAATCTTCGAAATTCTCAAAGTCATCGTCCTTACTCGCTCCACGGGACTTGGAAGCGACCGCGGCGATCAAAATAAAAAAATGACAAACGCGGAACTTTTGTCTGAGCGCCATTTATATATTTACTAAATTCACTTCATTCGCGATCGTGGCTTTAGGCCAATGCGGCATCCATATTTTGGAAAACATAACTTACATCTTGAATACTTATGACATGAAACCGATCACCTTGGCTTCCATTATTGTCGATCCAATATCGAAATAATTACACATATTTCTAATAGATATTACCTTTTCTTAAGATATACATACACCATGCACAATCTAATAACACATTGAAATACAAACATGGTTAAATAACATCTTAAATCTTCTCAACGTTAATTTTTCACTGTTCCTTCCATTTACGCATTTGAGCTTGTACACAAGAAGTCGCGCATTTGCGTGTTAGTCTAAATCGGGACAAAATCACCCAAATTTGCTGCGGCACAAATTCGTAAATTACATCCGCAGTTTTTTTGTCACTTAACAAAAAACTCCGGATCTTAAAGTCTCGAGAACACGGAACAAGATTAGCAAAATATCGTGACCTTTACCGCCATTTTAAGTTGAACGAAAACTGACCTTACAAACCAGTAAAAAAAAAAAACAATATTAAACGTTTAAAACAGTGCAGGTTTGATTTGATTAAAAGTTAAGCACAGGCGTTTAAGGTGTGTTATTATCCCAAGTACGAGTAGAGAGCAGTTTTAATATATTATGGCACAAGTATGCAGCGAGCAACAACACCATTTTTGTCAGTTTGTTTCGGCGTCGGCTTTGGGGGAAATGGGCGCCGCGACGCTCGCGTTAAGTCCGCCGCCGCGATGCACTATTTAGCCGTGGATTTTCACGATTCGCGTCCGCGTTTCGAGCGCATATTTGCCGGAGTTCTGTATTTAGATCGGGAGGTGGACGTACGAGATGGGAGATCTGCGCTGGAGATCGCAGCGCCCGCGGGAAACTGTGGAACCAGAGTATGGACCAAATAATCATTATTCCCGGGCGCTATGTGTGTAAGTACAACAGGTTCTAGGAAAATCGGGTTGCCAGGAAAATGGAAATCGAACAACGACAAATATTGAGCCATCATTTTAGAAATATTTATTTATTACAAACATAGGTTAATATTATACAATTTAGATTTTCCTAAATATCTCAATACATAGATATGCGGTGTAACAAAATTCAATGTACAAGCGGGAAACTAATGAATGTACACCATATTTGGAGACGAATGTGTAATAAAACTTTACTTGCTTTTTTTGCAAAAATGCTATAGCAATTTTGCGCTTCGTGGCATTAGCTCGCTTTTAATTTCATTTCAAATTTAATGGTGTGAATATATTTTTTATTATCAAAAAGCCCTGTAAAAGCCTAGATTATGACTTCCCAAGGTTTACTCGCTGGTTGAGATGTCGGCATGCCTTTTTTTTTTTTATTAATTAAAACGCCCAATGGTCATTACATTTATTACATTCACGGTTTTTATTGCTTCATCAAATTACTGAATTAAACAGCATAATAATACCTCGTAATACTATTTACATGCTTTAAATATATAAAGCTTATAAGCAACATTGCATATATATGTTCAATCAGAGGATAGTAGAAAAGAATTTCATAGTTATCCTATTGAATTCACACGATATATCATGTAAATACAGATATATTTAAGAATGTTTATTATGTCATCGTACAGTCTTAATCATGCGAGATAAGGGAATTATGTGCGCCATGTACTTGTTATACAAGTATGTTCAGTTAATATGTACGCAGATTAAGTTAATATTGCAATCGAAATTACGCTTTAATATACAATGCGCTATTTTTGTTGTTTTGTTTTCTTTTTAGGTTAGTAATTAAATTTGACTAAATTAAAGATATATTGATGTACAATTCATACTTCTTACTCTATTTTCTCGAATTCTAATGGTCATATCCAAAAATTTCATTCTACAAAATCGACTCCAAATATGATGTAGATTCACTGGTTTCCCCGCTGTACATCGAGTTTTGTAACACGCGTATAACAGACTTATTATAGTAATAAATATCGTAGTCGATAAGCTGAATTCTGGCGCAGTGGTTTAAAATCATACATTCAAAAAGAGAAAAAAGAATAACTCCGATCAGCCAGAGCGCTATCGTTATTAATAAATTATTTTTAATATTCATAAAATTGTGCCCGCTTCGTAGCATAGTCGGTAAGCGCACTTGGCCACCGTTGCATGAGGTCGCGGGTTCGATTCCCGTGGGATGTCAACATGATTTTTTAAAATTTACGTGTGATTTTTATATTGATATTTCATGTGTGATACCTTGGACTGGTAGTTACTGAAGCGTAAGACTGATCATCCTACCTAACTAACTAACTAACTAACCATCAACAGCCATTCCCGAAGGGAAAGGCAGAGAGGAATAGAACGCCGCTCCACTCTGTCCTTACACACTTTTCACTTGCTTCTCCACATTCATACATCTTCTCATGCTCACGGGTTCCACGTCGATTATCCGACCTCTTACTTGCCCACTTTCAAGCTTGTTTTACTTGATCATTGCCATGTCTTTCTCGGCCTTCCTCGGCGTCTATATTCTGGCCCACTTGCATTTAAACTACCTACATATCAGTTATATTTCCAAAATTGTACTAAATTCATATAAATATATTTTTTTTTAGCGCCACTTAAAAATTTTTTAAAATACTTTTTTTTAGTCTTCAAATACCAAAAAGGTTGTCACGTGACCTCGGATATTTCTCCATACAATCGTAGTCCTTTATTTTCTCCCTGGAGAGTAGCACTACTATTACAACTACTACTCCCCTTATCCACACTCAATGGTGCACGGGACACTGCATTTAGACACCAAGTGCAGTGAATCTTTGTAATTTGTTATATGAAGGCAAGATGGTCTGTCTTACCGCCTCGGCGCTAATGAATTTTTTCATACATTTTGGATATCGATAAGAAGGACAGTAGTGTGTTTGTATCGTTCATTTTTATTCTCGTATTTTTTTTAAATAAGAACATCTAAACACTCTTCTGGTCGATATCTAAAAAGTGTGAAAAAATCATTGCCATAGTGCTAAATTCCAGGATGAAAATAAACATTTAAAAAAATTATATTATAAAATTAATGTCTGATTCAAAAATAAATCTTAGGTGCATCGCGACATAAAATTAATATAACATAAGAAATATGTAGTAAAATCATAGTTAACAAGTCAAATAAAACAATTTTACGACATTAATCTCCTTCGATTTTTCGGTTGGAATATCTACCTATTTGATGGGAGATATTGTTGAGAAAATAATATAATATATTTATGAATTCCCGTCTAAATATCGTAATCTTATGTACGTATACATTTTTCGATGGGGTAAAATAATATAAGCCCCTAAAAACCATAATGTTTTTCAAATGGGAATTTTTGTAAAATATAGCTTTTCTTTTGAATTTTCCACCATTTTCACGTCGTATCATTTCCTTTTGTAAATATACCAACGCCCATTTGCCAACAAAGGGAAAAGCGAAAAATCCTTCCCAAAAACTGATTTGTCATTCGCCCGCAGCTTATTGCGTTTCAGTGATACGATTTCTCATTGGCCAAAATGAAGGGATGGAAAATAGCGCAACCAATCAGCGGCCGAGAAACTGGTTGACATGTGTGAAAATAAAATGTAAAATACGTCCGCGGCACCGTGCAAAATGTCGGCGGATTTGTTAGTGCATGTGGTTAAAATGGGATAATTATCAATAAAAGGGTCGGGGGTTTTGATAACTTGCGTAGCTTCGGTCTCATACGTTGTTCGTGTGGACAGGAATGTGATAAAATATGTGGTCATTTCTCTCTAATCGCTCATTTTGACGGGACTGGTTTATCGCTTTGTCGAGCTAATTGTCCATCTGTCATTTTGTAAATAAAACACTCAATAGAAATAGCTTGATCGTACTTAAACCTGATCTAAAATATCTGTAATTCGAGAGAATTCTTAATTTAGTGACGTGCTATGTTTTGCCGCAGCTAATTTACGTTGTTTCTAGCGGTATGTAGTCGACGAATTGTCGATTTTCTGATAGAATCCTCAGTGACAGCTAAATATTCTCAATACCTCTTGTGTATTCGCTAAACAAACAGGTATGTCAGCGTAAATCGATACTATTTATTATTTATTTAGTCTGCTTTATCGAAATACATTGTGCTCTCCATTCTCAGTTTAATAAATATCTGACAAGTTAATTTATTCTTTTATTAACAAATTTCTCGTATTATGAGGTCACTCTTGTGCTGTTGTCACGAAAGTATGTTTAAGTATTTGGGTACAAATATTCCACCTTGAAATTTTGCGGATTGTTTCGTCAGTTATTTCACAGCAATTTTTCATTTAATTCTCTTGAACTTTCACAGTGGCTATTATTAGCAGAGTAAAGAATAATTTTAGTTGCACTTTTCAATAATAAATATTGACTTTACCGCTATTGTTTCCTCATTAATCTATTTGTTTATTTGCTGAAATTCTTAACTATATCACAACTGTTTTCATTGTCTATTTCCTAGGACAATTCTAACATCTTAACTTTTACTCAATGAAATAATGCAATGATGCTAAAGCCCACTTAATATGAGACAGAAAACTGCACAGTTTGTTGTGCAGTTTCTTGTTCAGAAAACTGTACAGTCTTTCAAGGGACAATGACTAAATATGTATATTTTTTTAAGCGCTATCCTATGTTATTATCGTATGTGGACACTCAGGAAATTGTTAATACCTAAAGCCAATTATGTAAATACGTTATTTGTTTTTTACATTTTTAAAAGCATTCAATATACCAATATCTACTTAAACATATACATAAAAAAAAATAACTGTCAGGTCAGCCAAACGTCATGCCGACATATTCAATATTTCATTCAGTTTTCGCTTTATACGAGACAGTTTGCAAACTGCACAAAAAACTGTATAGTTTTTCTGTTTCGTAATATACTTCTATATTTTTCCTTTTTTTTACAGATCTCGGAAACCCAAAGCCCAAGTCTAATGGCCTCTAATCAAAGTACGACATATTAATTCAAGCTGCATTTTGTGATCAATTGCACAAATATTGTGATTAAATTAGAAGAAATAGATAGAAAATCTATATTACCCAAATGGTTTAAATAATACCCAGTTTTTAAGTGTACACATTTTGTGTCATAACGCTCAATTTTTCAATGGGGACACGGGCAACACTGATCGGCCATATGGAAATTCTAGACTTTAAAATTTGGTGCTGGTGAAAGATTTTTGGCTGCTAAAATTTTCTAAATTGTTGTGTTGTGATTATGATATTTAAACATTTGTTTATTTTACTGTATATATTTATTGATTAATGATAACTGGATATCTGAAGTGTTTACTGTTGGTTAATGCATGAGATAATTGACATTAGAAACATATTTGCTTTATCTTTTGGCTGATAAAGTGGATTAATGTGAAATTAAAAGTGACTCAGCCATATATTAAACTGTGCCACTTTGAGATACCTTTAAACTATAAAAACACTGATAAAACCATTGACATTGTTTCTATAAAAACACACATCAATAAACTGTAATTATTTTTTAATCTACATGTAAAAAATCATTACCAATACGCTTACGCATAAAAGTGTTTTTAAAATCATAAGTACTGGCATTCTTTACTATAAATATTCAATTAAGTATTTGATAATCTTAATAATTTGTGAAAAATTGATTGTGCGCGCAGTCATAAAACATTATTATAACACCGATATCAACACAAAACTGCGTTTCGACTCGATTTCAATAACAACTTTGTCAAAAACTTTGTGATAAAAAAAAAACATATGTGAATTTTGAGACAAATTTTTGCTTTTTTGCCACTGTATTAATAACTTTTAGGCAGTTTATCATTAGTTTTTCAAACCTGTGATAGTTATTTGCACATTGTGAAATTGTTTTCTAACTCAAAAAACAAGTTTGTATTTTTTTTTTTTTTTTTGTCTTTTTTCGGGATCAATATTTATAGTTCTAAAAAATATTTTCATTCCGTTTTTTCGTTCCACTTTCAAACTGTGAAAGAGTGCGAATATTTTACAAAACATAAACAACAGAGTGCACGTCTTCCGCTTTCGAACCCGCGATTGTCTTCCCTCGAAATTGGAATTGTCTGGTGAATTTATCGCTATGATCGGGAAGGGATCAGCAAGGGGCCCGGTCGCGGCAAACAGACTCGGGGGGCGCACGGCGGGGCGGGCTGGGAGGAGGCGGGGCAGATTTTCTACAGGAGAGCTACCCCGGCGGCAGTGAAGATCATTGCGACCCTTTTGCCGAGCAAAACACCTTCGCAGTGAGTAAGTTTGTTACAATGTCGCCGAGATTAAGAAAATTTATATGTTAAACATTTTAAATGATTATCGAAGACGTAGTGGGTGACTAGACACCCCAGACACGGTAGTATTTTTCATGTATTGAATGTAACTTTTCTGAAATTCTAGTTCGATGCCTCTAAATCAGTGTTTCTTAACCGTAGTGCCCCATGGTGGGCGTTTTGGAGGTCTGCTGGGGCGTTTTTAATTTTTTTACATTTAATCTATGTATGATTGGTGTGCACTAAACTTGAAATTAGAAGCAGAATGCCAAGGCTCGTGATAAGCATTATCGACAAAACTACAGAAAGGTCTTTTTACGATGGTCTCGGCTCATGTAGAGGCGATGTTTGGATGATGAAGAAACGGCTAAATAAACTATATGACGCGGACTGTGCCTGATGTAGAAGCCGAGCGACGCCGAGTAAAAGGACATGGCATGATTCAAGTAAACACAAGTGGGATGTAAGACGTCGGAATGTATATCGACGTAGCGTGCATGAGAAGATGTATGAATGTGGAGGTGACGCTAAGAGAAGTATGCCAGGGACAGAGTGGTATCGTTAGTGGTCGTTCTATCCTCTCTGGGCCTACCCCTTCGCGATATGGCTGTGATTGTTAGTTAGTGTAGTTAACTATTTAGGGGGGCGCTTGTCAGAAGGTCGAGTGGGCTATAATACAACTTTCTTTTGGCGCTTTGATTTTTTTAAGTTCTGTTAAGCTTAACTACACGTTATACTGTGGTTAGTACCTCTGATCATCTTGTTTTTTCTACACCGTTTTTTAGTTATTCGTAGAAAATGTATAAAAGGTTTTGTTATTTTTTTATTTATTTATTCACGCCCATGTGGCTTTTCAAAGACAAATGTAAGTACCAGTACAATAGCGTCGCATGTTACATACAATAAATTTAACATAATAATACAGGCATACATATAATGAATTTTAAGATAAAGCAGAAAAACATTAAAATACAATTACAATTAATAACTTATTGTAAAATTATAAAAACTTTTTAAAAAAAAAACAAAAATCTTGGAAGTCATCGAGCAGGGAACTTTTTCGGGAAAAACCAGTAATGCGTTATATTAAATGTTTTTTTGGGCCCAAGATATGAAAATTTTTTTCAGGAATTTTTTTGTAAGGGGTTATTTTTAATCTGCATTTTGGTGTGAAAAGTATCGATGGTATCACCAGTTTTTTCCCAATAATTGCTAGTATTTCTTAAACCTGGTTTGATGTTGTAGGTTTTTTTTTTTTGGGAACAAGAATTATACTAGTGCTTCTTTTTGAATCAAAAAATTAAACACTATATTTTAAAAAAAATGGGGCCCTTTTTTAAAGTATGTGTTAAATTTTTTGAGTAAAATTTCCATTGCTAAAAAACTACGGTTTGGCCTTCATAAAGAAAAGTGTAAATTTAAATTTAAATTTTTGAAAAATGTTAAAGGGAAAAAAGGGTGCGTTCTTTCATGGGGTTTAAAAAAACCCTGCTCAAATGGTTGAATTTTTTCAACAGCATTGTGCCAGAATTCGGCCCGCGCAGAAAAGGGGTCATCCACGGGGAGCCCGGGGACTCAGCCTCAAGGTGCCTGGGCTCCGCTTCCCCGGCCTTTCCCGGTATAACCTTTCATGTTTTTTTGTTTGTTGTACTTTTTTTTTGGGATAAAAAAAAAAAAAAAATTCTTTTCAGCTTTTTTACTACACAATATTTATTATTACTTTTGTATTTTATAAGGGTTCCCTTTTGAATTCATTTATCCGTTTTTTTTTGACATTAGGTAGTTCATTTACCTTTTGAAACCTTTTACTTAGCTGTTCTGATACATGTCTTGACATTATTGTCTTTAAATTACTTACTATTAAACAAACCAAACCATGCCATTTTTTAAAAATTTTTTTTTCCCAT
>JAGVSP010005605.1:0-10745 GCA_022494985.1 Micrasema minimum
ACAAAGTTTAAAAACACGTTTGTTTACCGGGATTCAGGTATAAAATAAATTTGAGTACTAGAAGGTAACATTAAATCATTCTAAAATTATGGTTTTAACTACCTTCTTAAATCTTTATACTATAAACATTGAAATTATTTTCAACCGTCATTGGACTTGATGACAATAAGAAACTAAAATAAATATCAAAGAACAATAAAATATAACAAATTAAATACTAACCATGAATTAGAATTATAATATAAATACTAATCAATATAACTAATCCGATGGTATAGATAATTTAGTACAAATCAAAAAGTAAAATAATTTATAAATAATAAAAATTACACATTTGTATACGTGAACAGATATTACCAAAACGTCGGACGAAATTAACGATGGTAGGTATTTGTGGAGTATAGGCGAAATTCTAGAATTCCCTGATCGTGAATTACCTACCATCAATTCTTAAATCTTTTGAATATTTCTACAATAACAAACAATTATTGCACGATTTCAATACAATGTATTATTATTATGGTTTTTATAAAAATGACATGAAGATAATAGGACCTAAGAGACCTAAAAAGCTCTGCCAAATATTGTATTAAAACTTCAAATATATATAAATTAATTTCTATAAATAAGTATGGAATGCCAAAATTGGACATGATTTTTTTTTTTTTCACACGTTCGCGAAATGATTTTTGAGAAGACAATGAGTATGAATATCACATTTACCATTCTGCGTTGGTTTATATAGAAAGGGTAGAGGCTGGAATGACATATATGTATAAGACGGTGGATATGTGGATAATCCATCGTATAAACGCATATGTTTTTGGAGGAATAAAATAACCCTTACCATTAAATAATTGATTATATCTGAAGCAAATTCAAATATTTATTGAAATAAATATTAGTATAATAAATATATTCATTTTCATGTGAAATTATATCCCGAAAGAAGTACTCTATTCCCTGTTCAGTAAGGATTTTTAATTTAAATAAAACACATCATAATTTATGTATTATGAAATTCGGGGGGAAAAAAAAATCCAGGTATCCCTTTCCCTAGACTGAGTCTTTTTTCAGTCCAACACAACTCTACCGATTTTTTAAAGCTAATCCACAAATTTATTAGATTCAGTTTTAACTGGAAAAAGCGGAAGAAAAGAAGGTTAAATACGCGACCAAATGCTTTAATTGCCCCTATCACTGTCGCGGCTCTAAGATTGTCATAAACACATTCACCCCAACCTGCTCAAGCAGCTGGCCCAAATTTACAGTAATAGGGATATTAGTAATTCTACCCCTTTTTTAGTCGTTAGTTACAACTACCTCCCGCCCAACCGCAGCCTCCCGCCCGCCCCCGCCAACCACGCCCAGAGAAGACGCGGCAAAAGGAGTACGAGGATCGGAGATTGTGGAGTAAATCCTACTCCTAAGGTCCTAAGCGTCCTTCCAGGTGTTACATGTTACATTTACATATATATGTAATTCGATATCGCACACATATGATCACCGCAAGCACGTTTTCAGAATTTGTTTCTTTAAAGCCGATTTTCCACCACTTTTCCACACTTATTGGATAAAATATTGACAATATCCCGTCTGATATTGTTCTTGATCTTCTCTAACGTTGTTGGCTTGTTGGAGTAGGTACGCCAACAACTTAACATAACCTAATAGAAAGAAATTCAACGCCATAAAATCGTAAGAGCGACGTGGCCAGTGACAAGACTATTTCTCGAGATTACACGATTAACATTCTCTTCGATAGGTCAATTGTTAGACCAGCTGGGTGACATGACGTGGCTCCATTTTGTTGGAACCGCAAATATCACTGATATCTAGTCATTCAGATTTTGGCTTAAAATAGTCTTCCAACATAGCAAGACAATGAGCTCTATTGACCATAATATTGACAATAATTATTATTGACAAAAAATACGGTCCAATCTCACCTCCTCCTGCACAATATCCACACCAAACGTTTTTTTTTTTGTAATGTACGAGTAGTTTCTTGAAGCACATGTAGATTTGTTGCTGTACAATAATGCATATTTTGCTTATTGACAAAAGCATTACGCCATAGGCTTGCAATGAGCTTGATTTATGAAAATGATTATCATGACCGAAAATTGAAGTTAGCGAAAATCGGAGCACTTTGATAGGAATTTTTGATAATTTCCAGACGTTGCTCGTTCGTGAACTTCACTATGGTAAAAATGTAAGCCTTAGCTTATGTTTAGACTTTGGCAGATCATTTAAAAGTTTAAGAATGCGTTTGTATTAAAAAACGGAATTGTTATGTCCTTACTGTAGTGAATAACCCTGTATTTTCTTTTACGTACTTTCTAAGCCTGTTTTCATATAATATTGTATTAAAGATCTTTGTCGTTTAAAAACGTTTTTTGGTTGCTTTTGCACGCGTAACTGAGACTTAAACCTAACTGCTAACTACATTGACCTTTATTCTTTATACTATCGGTATTAACCACTAACTAATGATTTATTTGCCTTTTATAAATATGCTTACTATATGTATAAGATTTTAGCATAAAATATTTCTCGCTAGAAACTACACAATGATTAGGAAAGTGAGAAGTTCAATAGTTGTTATATGTTTTTTAAGGTTAAGTTTTCTTTTTTGTCCACAGTTTATCATAAATAAATTATGGGAAATAACAAGAGCTCCAGCGCATACAACTACCATTTATGCATTTAAGTTAGTAAAAAAAAAACAAAATCCGAACAAAAGAAAAATCATCCTATTATTCATCAAATCATTAATAATGCATGACCAATGTTTCAATATATTCTAAAAGGGTCTGACTCTGTGTGATTAATTCAATTTTAGGGTCGTCCCTAGGTTATTGAGCCTTGCAGATTTTTAACTAATATTTAAGCATATTATCTAATGCGTCCCGCGTATGTTTTATGGATCTTACCGAATGTGAACGACTCAGTCCATCCAAAATAAAACCCAGTATGTGAAAAGAAAAATACTAAAATCATTATTTATTTGTGAAAAACTCATAAACTAAACTTATACAAAAGAAAATGTTCTAGATAGGAGATAATAAAATAGCAATAGGTAAACGGAATAAATTGACGGGTTAAAAATCGTTATAAAAAAAAATATATTATTTCCGAATATTTTGTAAATTAGTAATTTTTTCATGTAATTGAATGATCAATATACACTGCACTCAGTGTAGGTACCGTTGCAGTGCCCTATGCACCATTGGGTGCGAATAAGGGAAAGTGGTAGTAATAGTAGTCATTTTTACATAGAATAATATAGACTTTATTTGCCCTTTAATCTATAAAAAAAAACATAAGGTACCTTTTTAACTATTATTATAGGTATATTACCGTAATTACCTCTCACAAAGAGAACAATCTAATAATGATCTAAATAATTGTGTAAAATGACAAAAATATATTAAAAAGCATATAAGTATGATTTCATTAAAAAGCAAAGCTTAGATTTAAAATTCTCAGCAAATATTATTCACTGTGTGATTTATTTCAACGGTCAATGATGTGTCTTTGACCGTTTCATAGCCTTAGTAACCAGTGATAATTAAAATAAAACACAAAACCATCGGCATCGGTGCAATTCGTAGGTATATATCATTAAATTTATAACAGCTTTTTTTTTTTAGTTTTTGTTTTTTAAAAATTTATACGCTTCCGGTGACGTCCGTGACCCAATTTAATATTTAAAAAAGACGTGCATATTTGTTCTGCATTATCTCCGATTTTCAGAAAAACCAAACTAAAAAAAAACATTTTTATTAAATAGAGGGAGAATTTCTTTTGACGTGATAACGTCTTATAAATCGATGAACGCCGGCTGCACACACGAAAAAGCATGACTCATTGTCACGTTCCACCTGAGCCGAGTGTGCAAGCGAGAGCGCGGAACAAGCGATAGAGAGAGGCACGATCAGCCTAAGCGTTCGGTTTGTGACGCATCTATCTCTCTTCCACTCCATCGGCCGATGCGTCCGAGTAGAAGGGAGACAGCAGCAGCACACAAGAAGAAAAAACAAAAAAAATGATAATTTATGGAAAAAAATGTAATTTTCAATTAACTCCTTCGTATTATACAAAATAATGATAATTTAGTAATAATAATTCAATTCAATGCATAAAAGTATGCTATTTTTCATCAATGTTTTCTTATGACGTTTATCACGTAAAATTATCGTCCGTAAACCGACTTTACAGACAACCAAAAAGTTTTTTTTGCAGCCAGTGTTATCGATCTAAAATTATTCAATACGCCTGCATTATACTCATCTAGACGATGCCTCATGGCTTGTCAAGGTGATTAATAAGAAGTTATAAATATCAAAAAGGGTTCCTTATTGTGATTCAGAAATGTCGAAAAAGGATTAGGTTTTTAAACTTTTGAGTTGGGTCGTGGTGCCAATTCTTGACTTAAATTTCCATGTATTTCGGTCAAAAACCTTACATACCCATCATTTAAATTTTCGTTTAAAAAAATATTTGTTTCATGTGAATTATATTCAAACAATGTGGTCCCTCGTACTGCATTCGCTAGGACACTGGCCTCTAGCCCCGAGGTTTTGAGTTCAAAAATAATAATGATAACCAACTTTGACAAAACTTTTAAGTTCAACGGTTCCTTTATTTATTTAAAACTTCATGTACAATTGTATAGCAAGTGTACAAGGGGGTGGGATTATTACTTTTAAGCAATATCTTCCAACCAACCCTTTTTTTGCATAATACATAGGTATATAATGTAAGGGTCCAGAGGTTTCAACGCCTGGAGGAATTAGTAAAATTGTGTTTATCTTTTTTATCGAAAAAAAAATTTTAAATTAACTTAAGACTAACGATGCGGTGCTGTGTTTTATTTTAGATTTATGTTATTAATATATAATATAAATATTTAAAAAAAAAAAAAAAAAAAAAAAAAATGTATGTCTAGTCCCAAGTAAACATACATAAATATTTCTATTCATTATGTTAAGAGGAAGCGTGGTCACGTGGCCCGCGTACAATCATAGCCCCATGACTTCTCTCTAGAGTTTATCACTAAAAAATAATTATTTTTTCACCCATTTTAGATATCGACTAGCACTACGATCACCAACGCAACGTACATTACCTACATGTAGATATATCGCAGTTGTGACGCGTATATGACGTCATTCACTATCTCCTTGATATTTTTTACCGATTGACTTTATAAATATTTATAAATACAACACGTCGGTGATTGCGGTGCAAAAGTATTTATTTAGTAATTTATAGTTGGTATAACGCTTCTGGTAGACATCTAAAACTTGTGAAAAAACAAGAAAATTCAGGATAACGTTTATATGAAGAATCGGGGAGGGCCACACCACATGAGCACGCTTACCCTTAATAATACAAATGGCACAAATGTACAATAAGACATGTTTGATAGAAATGCAATTATTTTCAAAGAGTATAAGTGAACAATTAAATTAAATTTCTGCATCTGGATAACAATGCCTTGCATATCGCATGTCTGTGTGTTTGTTGCACTAATAAGTTCAAACAAGCTTGTCCCTGAATTTTAATTCCATGGCCGAGATAAGGTATACCTTCCAATCCAACGCAACATTATATCTACGCCTGCGGAAGGTTGATGCACTAACCCTTGCCAATTTTAGTTCAATCATCCCAAAATTTTAAAAAATAAACCTGCAAACCTTTGAAAAAACTATTTCATAAATATGTTTATACGAAGGTAGATAAATAACCCTTCAATCTACTTGTACATAATATGTTTGAATATTTTTTTCTAAGGTATTTATTACAATGTAACCAATGATTGTATATTTTTTAAATTAGTCATAACAGGATAAAAATTTTATATATTAACCTGGTTCAGAAAACTGGACAAGACTGTTCAGTTTGCATACTAAAAGTAGACAATTATTGGAACTACCGAAAATGACAACGTCTTTTGGACAAAAAAGCCACGTCTTCCTATCTCAAAAAAAATATACCACACCCTTTCACAAAAAGATGTAAAAAAAAATTCGCATCTTCGAAAAAAATTGGATCTACGATTTGGGTCCCGAGAGGTGCCTTGAAATGGTTACCCCACCTAAATAGCATATATATATAGTTCGCAGTGTTGTTATTGTAGGTACCTAATGCATTATTTTATTGTTTTTCTTTAAATGTACCTCAACACGGGCTTTGCCCAGCGAGATATTTCATTAAGAAAAAAAAAAGTAATATATGAAATAAATCTATAAAAATAAAAATAAATACTGTCCCGTGAAATGACATGAACAATCATGAGCGTTGTTTATAAAATTTTGGCCTGCTATATTACATTCTCAAAACTAAAATGCGGTCAATATCAGATTTTAAAAAAATGCTTGAAACCATCATTATAATTGTTTGTTTGGATAGCCATAGAGCTGCTGATTTTTGTCGTTCTAGATTCTTGTAGAAGTGGTTTTCGTTTTGGGTTAAAAGTTATCGATTCGAAGTAAAACCAAAAAGAAATGAATTTTATTTTATTTTAATTAATTGAATAGTAATAAAAACGACTATCGACAGAACAGTGGGTATACCACATAACATTATACTTTTTAATTTAAAAAATCAACAAGGCTGCTGCATTTTGAGAAGGGCTAAAGCCAGCCATAAAGGGTTTGTTTTTTCTAAGCAGGAGCTAAAAATAATATAATCTATAAAAACCATGATCAAAAAATGAATGCCTTATAAAAAATAATACTAAAAAATACTAAAACCATTATCAATTATCACATAAAAAAACACTTGTTTTATATATTAGTTTATAATAAATTAGAAATCTTGAAAAAGGCGATGATGTTTTCAAGACATAAGTATTTACTAGGTTCACGACCCTTCATTATTATTATACATGTAAACGGGTGGTGTAATGATCTGCGAATCAAATCCCTCCACTCCACCACGATTTAATTCATATTTTCAAGCATAAACCGCTCAGGCCTTATTGAAAACAGTATTTACAGATTGAAGTGCAAAATGTAAGGTGAAAATGAAGATCTTAAATATATGTTAGAACTAAAGACGTTGGCGTTGCGTTGGTGACAATCGAGAAATTGCAAAAAATCTACCAAAGGTCTTTATATTTTTACTACGCACGTATATTATTAATTTGTTTATTTGTAAAGCCATTTTATGATATAATGAGTTTGAATTTTGACCCGATGAGTTTTTTTCCACATTCCCAAAGCGATTCGATAACTCAGTAAAAAGATTTTTAAGTGTCGAGTAGGCTGTTAATGACTGTTATAATGCAATTAACGATTAACATAATATTATGGACTTGTTTTGTGCGTTTTCTTCTGTCTGTCATTTTACAGTCGTCATCTGTCACCATGAAACAGCATGACAGTGCAAGTGAAATCAAACATAATTTGCAATTCTATTTTCAAAATGCATCATCATTCCATGTTTGATGCCGATGTGGAGCATATGTATTCCACAAACTGCCTCCAAGCGATCGGCTGCCAGTATGCGTGCGTCCTCCCAAGTCAGATCCACGTTCCGTGTTCTGACGTAAACTGTTGATGAATTATCAATAGTGGATGTACAGGACATCAAGCAACTAATATACATTATGAGTGTATATCTTAACAGAGGTGGGGAAGTATTATGATTATGAGAAGCTTTTGGTTATAAATTATATTGCTG
The DNA here is from genome assembly GCA_022494985.1 of Micrasema minimum. Classification (NCBI taxonomy): domain Eukaryota; kingdom Metazoa; phylum Arthropoda; class Insecta; order Trichoptera; family Brachycentridae; genus Micrasema; species Micrasema minimum. The sequence continues at coordinate 7,696 of JAGVSP010005605.1, forward strand.
GATTAAGTGTCCATTAATTGGACGTATCACATTTTCTAAACTGCTTATGTCGGATATCCACACCAACTAATGTTTGAAAACTGTAAAGGAGAGACCTAGGAAATGTAACAACTCAAAATATGAAATAAAAACTCCTCTATTTGGTTCATTAAAGTAGAAAGCAACATCTAAAATGTTATTATGAAAAAAATAATTTTTTAACCGATTTATATGAAATACAATATTTATTTATTTATTATTGTACATTACAGGAAACCAATTCGTCCTTAATACAGTAAATTATAAATGCAACAGTTAATTTAATCTTTAATTCTAATAATAAACTTTTTTTTTTAATCCAGAGAGAGTTACAGTTATGATCCCGTCTGGAATAGAACCAGAGACCTTATGCAAGTTAGCTCAACGCTCTAACTACTTCACAACGAAGCGATACACAAACACTACCATTGAACACAAATCTAAATGGTTTGCTTCTTTCACTCTCTATTTCATCCACACTTTCATCACGTTTATCTACATCTTATATATTTATAATAACACAATTTCTCGTACGTGCTTGATATTAGAAATGTTATTTTTACATTGTCAACCGTGGATCTAAATACCCATGTCTATGGGGATTTGGTCATAGCATGTGGTGCTAAAAAAATGGCGTTTATTGGAAGATATGCCGGATCACGATATGAGATTTGATACATTATGTAAATTTTGCCACTTTAAAAAGTTTTGATATAATTTTTTTCGTGAATTATATTCATTTACAAAATTCGCTTACCGAAAAAAAAACGATCGTGTGTGGAGTAAAAACTAGAATTTTTTTATTGTTATTTATTTTTTTTTTTAATTGGAAAAGAAATCTATGCAATCTTATGATATTTGCACATATTTCAATTTGTAAATACTATTTTCAATGAAGCCTAAGCGGCTTGTGCTTGAAAATAGGAATTGAGTCGTGTCAAAGTGGGGATTCGAACCGACGATCTCTGGACTCAGAGACCGCGACGCTACCCACTGGGCCACCACCCGTTCAAAATATTATATCTCGCTTTTTAGTAATCTAATTTACGTACGGATTGCACAAGCACATGCTTTTGCGATTCTAACTAAATAGAACGCCATACCACTCTGTCCTGACAGACTTCCTTTGCTTCCTCTACATTCTTACATCTTCTCATGCACATACGCCGATTATTCCGACTTTTCACATGTCCACTTTCAAGTACTTGACGTATTTGGTCATGCCATGTCTTTCTCGGGCTCCCGCGGCTTCAACATCTAGGCACACTTGCATTTAAACTTCTTTTAGCCGTTCTTTCATAACTCATTCGCCCCACATGACCAAACCATCGTCAAAGCCCTTTCCTTATTTTGTCGATAATGCTTATCTCAGCCTTGCACTCTGATCTACTATCAAGAAAAAGAGAAAAAAGTGTATCCTAGCACGAGGTTATTCGTTATAACTTTTTGAGTGTTCTTACAAAAATCTTCTGATTTCGTGTGTCAATAATATATTGTACAAGAGGTGAAGGTTCTGATAAAATATGCGTAATTTCGTAATAATTGTTAGAAATATCTATTCAAATAAATGTTGTTAACAAAATTATTTTTATACAAGTATGATATCAAATCATATGGTGTGAGGTGATTTGACTTTGTAAGGAACACAGAGGTGAGGCAACGGACACAGCAACCCTTGGTATCTACTGTCATCCGGCGAAGGCGTTTCGGCTGGCTAGGCCATATACTACGTATGCCTCCCAAGAGCCTTAACCATGCTTGCCTATTTTACAAGGCATCCGGTTCTCGGCGTCCCGGTCATCCACTGTTGACAATTCGTCGGCAGTTTGCGTCAGAGCTGTGGGACGTGGAATAGGGAGCGGATATGTATAACGAAATAATGAAATAAATACCAAATTATTTTACTTACCGACGTGTTTTAATAAATAGAATGTTATGTTACGCGTTAAAAATAATATTACCTAAAACTGTTGTAAAAATAAAAATTGGTACATAACATCCCGATTTGATAGAGGTAATCATTATTGTCTCTAAAGTCTAGAGTTTTATCAGCATATTTAAAAATTTAAATAAATTATAAATTTCGAGCCCATTTAAACAAAAAGTGACGAGGATACATACCTAATATAATTTGCCTAATTCTAAAAAAATATGTAAATGAACTATTCTTTTAATCTGTAATTTTAAATTTAATTGTTTTATTTATTTATTTAACTACCTCAACACAGAAGGGAACAACGTCACAAACACCCAGGTCTGACAAAAATCACTTTTAATTTTTTTGTTCTCATCGGTAATAGAACTCGGAACCTCCGTATATATTTTTTAACCTCAGCATACCCATAATAAACTTTGTGTTAATAATTATTAATTGTGCTTTATTAATTCATTAAAAAAAATTAAAATATACCCAATTACGTTACCAATTTTTAAAACTGTTTATACATAAATTTTATAAACTTACCTAAACCTATCATAATTTTATTATGTTTATAATTTACATATTATATCAATTGAATATTTGAGAGGAATGTAACGGAAAATATAGATAAAATTATAACATATTTATTTCAAAGGCTGAAATAGGTGGAGTTTATTTTTTTTCAAAACATGAACCACGTGGCTATCTTTACTACTTATTGAACGTTTATTTTGGTAAAAATGAATGGAATAGTATCAAAGCCTGATACAGATAGCAAAATCATAAAATAATATTTACATATTGATTATTTCGAAGGTGAATAATTAATAATTTCGCTGAACCATATCAAAATAGTCCCGTGGAAAATTCCTACTGATAAAAACTTATAATTGAAAATAAACGAATTGGAACCATGAATTTATTGACTATTTGTAATTTTAAAGTTACGTAGAATAATTAGAGTTAGCTATTTCAAGAAATTCAAATATTTTCAGCAATTTCAGGTATTTAGATAGAGTAGTAGGTATATGTACTATTATTAAAAAAAACCTTTTGTAATATTTCATATCGTTCAGTCATAGTATTTTTTATATTAGTTTAAACGCGAAAT
>JAGVSP010005606.1:0-20898 GCA_022494985.1 Micrasema minimum
TAAAAAATTTTTAAAAAGGTTAAAATTTTGTTTTTTAAACAACCGCTTTCCATGCATTTAAAGGGTAAAAATTTTAAAATTTAAAAAAAAATCCCCATTATTAAAATTTTAAATTTTTCTTTCCCTTTTTTTTTTCCCCCCGGATCAAATTTTACAACCCAAAAATAGAAATCAATATCATATTTGGATCAATTGGTAAAGACTATAATCTGAATGAAAAATATTTTTTCAAAAACCTTTTAGTCAAAAACACAAAAACCCAAAAGATTGCAAACAAAACCCCGCAAAAATAAAAAAAAAGCCTTCGTAATCCGCAGATTAAAAAAAAATTTGAAATTTTTTTATTAAAACTTTTTTTTAAATTTTTGTTTTCATATGGGGGTATTCATGATATTTTTGAAACAATTTAAAAAATTTTTAAAAAAAAAAAATCAATTTCGACTATTTTCTCAAAACAGGGGTCAAATCAAAAATTTTTCTAAAAAACACTCCAAAATGAAGCCCTTCAGGTGATTTCTCACAAAAATGGCGCTTAATAAATTATCCAGTTATAGTCCTTCTTTTGCCTTGTTAGCTCCTGTGGAGTATGTTGTGGACATCACTAGATCCCTCCAGGAAACCCTATTGCCAGCCAACACTCTTAATAATGATGATTATGATTACTATAATATATATATCATTACTAGGGAAGAGGAACTCCCGAACAGTAGGGGTGTCAGGCGAGGCTCTGCGTCCTCCAGGACTGGTCGGGGCAGCCGTGGTGGAACTTCCGGCCGATGGTCTGCACGTGGAACCCGATCTTGGTGAGCTTCTCGTGGTCGAGGATCTTCCTGCCGTCGAATATGTGCGCCGGCTTCAGCATCACATCGTAGAACTGCTGGTAATCCAGTGTCTGAAAACAGGACAGTAATGATTGAGATTATACCTACAGAGCTACCACACACAATCCATAAAAACATATCTTCATTTTTTACGTATTTTCATGGTAACGTTTTTTAAATCACAGGTTACAAAATTTTTGACCAAAAATTTGAAGAACCAAAGGCGGCAAGTAGTTCTGACATAATTTTCGGCAATTTAAAATTGTATGATTGTAAACTTGGTAAGATTTCCATTTTTGATCCCAAAGTTAGATTTTAAATATGATTTGAAGCATTTATGGCCGTCTTTAAGGAATAAAAAAATATGTTTGTTTTTGAATTTTCTGTGTTGCTACATACTTATCCCATTTTTGCCCACTAACCTACCTTGACGCCTTCTATACGACTCAATTGTCATAATTTAATGGTACCAAATGGATACTGATCCATACTAAGGCAGAAATTCATGGACAATTTATTTATGCAAGATCTAATTATGTCCATACATAGAATTTTAATTAAAATTTAACGCGCAGAACACATTTCAAACCTGGCTTAGCTAATTTCACAATGAACTCGACTATGACTTTCACCTTAATATCTCGACATGTCACTATTTTTAATTGTAGTTACTATGCAATGGGTCAAAAACACACATGGACAAAATTGCAAATGTTGAGGAGAGGATACAATAACTTTTTTTACAGATTGTACATACTTATCATTTATTTAAATCACGAGATATCAAAGATTATATGATTACTTATAGATTTTTCATACATACATCTTTGTGTTGCGGATATAATCGATAGTCAGAAGCATACATAACTTAAAAAAGTAATTTTTATAGATAAGTTTTTGTATTATTGAGCCATCGAATGGTGAAATTACAGAAAGTAAAGCAGGTGACGTGGTTATACCTTAAATTCATCCCATTCCGTGCAGACAATGATGGCGTGTGCGTTGGTGGCAGCCGACAGCGCGGTGGAGTGGACGGAATAATCCTTGTTGGAACACTCTCTCAACTCGTACTTTATCTGGTCGGTCTCAACCTACAAACACAAGGAGAATCATCACAAGTCTCATTTTATTTACACCAGTTGATGCAGCCTCCTTGAGGAAGTTCCTTAGCCTTTTGACTGCCTACCTGTAATTACCGCCAGGTGCTCGAATTATGCAAAATGACCTTGCACTAATGTTGAAATTAGAGCAGAATGCATTGAGATGAGATGAGCATTATTGACAAAATTAAAAAAGGTCTTTTACGTTGGTTCGGTCATGTAGAGCGAACGGATGATGAAAGAACGGCTAAAAAGTATATGATGCGACTGTGCCTGGATGTAGAAGTCGAGGAAGGCCGAGAAAGACATGGCATGATCAAGTAAAACAAGTGCTTGAAAGTGGGCATGTAAGAAGTCAAATAATCGACGTGCGTGCATGAGAAGATGTATGAACGTGGAGGAAGCAAGAGAAGTGTGCCAGGACAGAGTGGTGTGGCGTTCTATCTTCTCTGCCTACCCCTTCGGAGAAATGGCGTGATGGTTATAACTAAAAATAATCCCTGATGGCTAGCAATTATTGGTAGCTATCAGGGATTATTTGTCTGTTATATAAATTGATATAAATAAAGGTCACTCTGAATAAGGTCGCGATCATAGGCTATTTTACGTGATAGGTTTACAAATTGTGTTTTTGCTATTCAAAAAGCAGTTTTTGAGGCCAATAAATCATTATTCCATTGTTGAGAAAACATCTGTTTAATGTATAGATGAATGAAGTTGTATCAATAATAGTGATCACGAATACACAAACCTTGGGATCGTAAATTTGCAGTTTGGCTCCTTCGTCTAAGAGAGTAGTTGCAACACTGATAGCTGGAGACTCGCGAGTGTCGCCCGTGTCCTTTTTGAAAGCGAATCCAAATATCGCCACCGTTTTGTCAGAGACAGTGTTAAAAAGGGTCTCTATCACCTGGTAAGAGTCACCATATTTATTAATTTATTATTTTATTCACTTTGAAAAGCCCATACAACTTTTACATTGAACCTGTAAAGTACTGAGTTTGAAACAATCTACGGTATCCGGTTATGTAACCTCGGGTTACCCAAACTAAATGTTGACTCATAACTTTTACATTTGTATTTTTTATATAAATGTTTTTATAATCAGTATCTCTGTGTATCATAATAACTGATTTTCTTTTTTTTTTAAAGCTGAAATACGCAGAAATCAAATTTAAAAGTCCTCTGTTTACCGAAAAATACACGATGTATGTATGAAATTTTTGAAGCATGCATGTAAAAATATTTTTTTAGTAACCTACCTATAATTTTTATTTCTATCAAATATTTTTTTTCCCGGTGTAAAAAGGTTTGATTGAAGATTAGCAAAAATGCCAGTGATATATTTTGATTATTTACGGAGATATAAATTATTTAGTGAGATTTTGCAACACGGGTTACATCACTGTAAGGCAAGGGTTAAACAAAGTTACCAGTAACAAGAAATTCAGATAAAACATAATACTTTAATACCATAAAATGTCGAAAAGAAATAATCAACTAGTGAACTTGATTGACTAGACTCCATCGCCATTAATATATTTGACTTGAATATACTCAATGAGAAGAAAAATATGTCTATATCGCCATATTCGTTACCAAGGCAATGGAGTCTAGCAATAGGTGAGTTTATATGGTAGTAGTATGACCCCTGGACACCTCGACAAACGTCGACTTGTTTCGTGTACGGCGGAAGGTATTTTTATATTAACCAGTCCCGTTAAATCGGGGCTGTCCAGCACGCCATTTACTATTTTGTACAAATTTATTAAATCGGCTCGGATTCCCCTATATGAGAGAGTGGACAATTTTTAATTACTTGATAATAAGTCATAATTAACATAATATTGTACACCTTTAATTGTCTAATAAGGATAAATATTTTTTATATTAAATATTAACCGTTTGAGTGCGATCGCGCACACTCGTTTTTATAAAGGAAACACAGAAAAAATTGTTAGTTAACAGAAACAGATATTTTTTCAAGACAAGGGTAAAATAATAAAAAAATAAAAATTTTCCTTGGCATTTTTAAGTATATATGAGTAAAAAACCTTGGCACTCAAACGGTTAATAAACGCACAAAGTTTTCAACACTCGTAGGGTGTAACAAAACTCGTAGTACAACACGAAAACTGGTGAATCTACATCGTATTTGGAGACGATTTTGTTATGACTTTTTATACTGAGCTTGAAAAAAAAAATCTTTTTCTTCTCACTAAATTTTTCATAAGTATGGCAGATTAAGTAAAATTGCTAAAATTCTTATTAAAACGCGTTTTTAAATTTTATTTTCTTTAAGGATAGTATTAATTTGACTAAATACATGATATTTGATAACATTTTGCAAAAAAAATCGAAAATAAAATAAACTTCCTACTCAATTTTCTCTAAAACTAAGGGTCAAATAGAAAGATTTTATTCTACAAAATCAACTCCAAATATTATGTAGATTCACTGGTTTCCCGCTTGTACATCGAGTTTTGTTACACCCTGTATATGAATCATAAGTCACTATAGAAAAAACATGTAATTTTTTTTTATATTTCCAAACTAACATTCGAAGGATTGGATACTTACTTTTTTAGTAAATCTGGACTTCTGGTACTCATTCAAGTCGATGACCTGCTGCCAGTAAGCAGCCACCTCGGGCAAGTTGAGGCACTCACAGATGTAGACCAGACTCAAGATGTCTTTCTGGAAACAACTGCCGCCAAAACCTAGAGAAAGAAAAACTCTCAACTAAAATAATCATTGTTTGATCTTGTTTTTTGTATTATTTAATGGACCTTGTTTGTGGGTCAATAGAATGAATAATTTTACCAAGCCATTTACTAGCATGTTTTGGGAGCCAAGTTTTTTTAATGAACTTAATATTTTCAAACAAACTGTCTTTTTTAGTAATTGAATGTATTTTATACTATATTTTTTGAATAAATTAAAAAAAAAATTTAAAAAAAGTAGTGCCAATGTACCTTTCCATTAAAAAAATATCAATTTTTTTTTGGTATGTGTATAATTAGTCAACTTTTTTATACGTAAAAATTATTTCATCTTTGTTAGTAGGTAATATAAATTCAGCGGGATATCTTTTTGGGAAATAATTGTACCGGAAATCAGAAATTCTTTATCAACAGATAGGTGCCTGTTAAGTATAAAAATATGTAGTGTAATTTGTTCAAAGTCTTGAAGATAAAGACAATAAAAAGATAATTGCAATGACTAATTCAGGTAATCTTATAATGAGCATATCTGGAAAGAGTTAGCGAGGGATTGTATTAACACTTCAATAGCCAATAAACTACTGGTATTAGGATTATATTATGTATGTCACGTCGAAATTTGAATTGAATTCAATATACAGAAAAAATACAGTTTTTTATCGCCATTTTTTTTTTGTAAAAAAATTAAATTTGATTTCTTATGATATACTCAAATATTTCAATTTTGGGGGTGCTTTCAAACAGTCGGAAATAACTGTGCCAGAAAGCAGGAAACCAGTTGTGCTGGAGTGGGATTCGAACCTTTCAGATTCCAATCCGGAGTCCCTAAATCTACCACTAGACCAAATAAATAGTACAGTATAATCCAAACGGCATAATTTTGTATGAGCAAACAAAATCACACATTTAAAATAGTAAACGATAATTATATAAAATAGTTCAATAGATAAATATATTGGAGTAGAGAAAAAAAACATTTATTTATTTTTAGCAAAAATGACAATAGAATATTTTCATTTCACAAAAAATGTATACCTACAATGCTATGCAGACACATTGTACAATGTCTTTATTGGTTATTATTGTTAGCAAGATTCATTAATGATATTATTAAGTGTACTGATAAAAATATTGATTAATAAAGATGGAATTAAAGCCAAAAGGATGATAAGCAATCACTTGAGGGAAGATTAAATCAACTAAATGATGTAGAGATGGCCCAACGAATGTATTAAGTTTTAATGTAACACTCAGCTGGGAGCTCTAAAACCCCCTAAACTCAAATAAAAGTAATAAAAGATGATACAATAAGAATTGCAATACTACATTGCCTACAGAAATCCTGATTAAACTAGACACAAACCAAGTTTTATCAAAAAACCCAGCAGCAAGTTAATGATTTCCTAATAAAACATATCGTTAGTGTTTTTCACAAAAAAAAACTGTGTACAAATTACATATTTTTTGACAACAAATTTTGTGAATCCAATATGATCCACAATTTTAAACGCAGACTCAACAAATGTTTGTGTTAAACACAGACCTAAAATTAATATTATTTCTTACAATTGCACCTCGTGGATTGCTTTTATAATGCATAATTTGATAGCTAAGAATAAAATTGAATTTCCGAAAAAATTACGCAAAAGAAAACATCGAAAGTTGTAGCTTAATTTTACAGAGCGTGCAAAACCAATTAGACACAAAGCAAATTAAAATTTAACAAGCCATTTTCTTTATCAAGAACTTAGTGGAGGCATCAAAAAAATTATAACATCATTTGTAATATAATTAACATAATATTTATCACGTTTTGTATTTTTTATATGAACTCTTTACTTTATGCAGGTAATCGAACCCACTTTATGGTAGCTGTATATTTGAGTTGTTTATTTTTAGAAGCATAGTTGCAATATCTATTTATTTAAATTTTAAAAAAACAATTACTCATTCTAGCATTCTTTAAATTTGATCTGGGAAATTCCCACGTCCACGACTTTACAAATTCCAGTATGCGATATCGTTAACTGAATTTGTATGGAAACGAAGTTAGCGATTTTGCATATCCGGAACTTGAAAAGTCGTGGCTGTGATAGGCCATATAATGGCATTATGCCTTTATAACAGGTCACTATTGAAAGTTTTTGAATTGAATATAACATTAATTTATTTTTAAATTAAACACATTTTTTTTAAACTACTCATACGCACTTGTTTAATTTAATAGTTTTAAAACTAACTGTGTTTTTATTTCATTATTACAGAAAACTACAAAGTGACTTTTACAAACACTGAGTTAAGAATGATTATTGGTTAAATTTAGAAGAATTCACAAAAAAAAAATTCTATTGTGATTAAATGCGGGCTTTTCACAAAGATTTGCAATGCTTACCGATGGAGGCCTCCAAGAACTTGCCCCCCCCCGCAGACCGGGGGGGGGGCCCCGCGCTCCCGGAAGGGGGCCCCCCAAAACCCCCCCCGGGGGGGGGGGGGCCCCGGGGGGTCCCCCCCCCCCCCCCCCCGGGGGCCCCGGGGTCTCCTCGCCGCCGATCAGGCCGGGCGGCGTACAGGGGCTCTGATTTTCCCCCCCCCGGGTAGGAATTCGGGGTTTTAAATAAAAAACCCAAAAAAAAATTAAAGGGAAAAAAAACCCCCTTTTGCAAAAATCGTCCAAAATTTTTTTTTTTTTCCCCCGGTTTGGGGGGGGCCCCGGGGTTTGGGGGGGCCCGGGGTTTTTTTTTTTCCCCCCCCCCCTTTTTGGGTTTTGGGGGGTTTTAAAAAAGTCCCCCTTAAAAAAAATTTTTAAAAAAAAAAAAGGGGGGGCCCCCCCGGAAAAAACGCTGGGTTTTTTATTTACAAAGGGCCCTCGGTTTTTTTTTTAAGGGGTTTTTAAAAAAGTTCCCCCCCAAAAAGGGGGGAAAAGGGGGGGAATTTTAAAAAAAAAGGGGGGGGCCCCGGGGGGGGGGGGGGGGGGCCCCCCCCCCGGGGGGGCCCCCCCGGGCGCCCGGGGGGGTTCCCCGGGGGGGGGGGGCCCCCCGGGGGGGGGGGGGCCCCCCCCCCCGGGGGGGGGGGGGGGAAACCCCAGGGGAAAGGGGCCCCCGGGGGGGGGAAACCCGGGGGGGAAGGGGGGGGGGGGTTTCCCTTCTTGGGGGGGTTTTTTTGGGGGGGCCCCAACCAAAAAAGGGGGGGGGGGGGGGGGGCCCCAAAAAAAATTCCCGGGGGCCGGGGGTTTTCCGGAAACCCGGGGGGGGCCCCGGGGCCCCAGGACCCCGGGGCAGGGAAAAATTTTTTTCCCCCCGGGGGGGGCCCGGGGGGCCCCCCCCCTTTTTTGGGGGGGGCAATTTTAAAAAAAAAGGGGGGGTTTTTTCTTTTTTTCCCCCAAAGGGGCCCCCTTTTGGGGTTTTGGGGGGGCCCCCCCCCGGAACCCCCTTTGGGGGGGGAAAAAATTTTTTTTTTCCCCCCAAAAAAATTTTTTTTTTTTTTTTTTTGGGAAAAAAAAATTTTTTTTGGGGAAAAAAGCCCCAAAAAAAAATTTTTTTTTTTTTTAAAAATTTTTTTCTTTTTTTAAAAAAAAAAAGGCTTTTAAAAATTTTTAAAAAATTTTAAAAAAAACCCCCCCCAAAAAAAAGGGCCCCCCCCCCCTTTTTCCCCCCCCGGGTTTTTTAAAAAAAAAAACCCCCCCCCCCCCCCTTTTTTCCCCCCCCCCCCCCCCAACCCCCCCCCCCCAAAAAAAAAACCCCCCCCCCCCCCCCCCCCTTCCCCCCCCCCCCCCCCTTTTCCCCCCCCCCCCCGGGGGGCCCCCCCCCCCCCGGGCCCCCCCCCCCCCCCCCCCCCCCCCCCCCCCCCCCCTTTTCCCCCCCAAAAACCCCCCCCCCCCCCCCCGCCCCCCCCCCCCGGCCCCCCCCCCCTTTTCCCCCCCCCCCCCCCCCCCCCTTTTAAAAAAAACCCCCCCCCCTTTTTTTCCCCCCCCCCCCCCCCCCCCCCCCCCCAACCCCCCCCCCCCCCCCCCCCCCCCCCCCCCCCCCAAAAACCCCCCCCCCCCCCCAAAAAAAAAACCCCCCCCCCCCCCCCCCCCCCCTTTTTTTTGGGTCCCCCCCCCCCCCCCCCCAAAAAATTTTTAAACCCCCCCCCCCCCCCCCCCCCCCCCCCCCCCCCCTCCCCCCCTTTTTCCCCCCCCCCCCCCCCCCCCCCCCCCCCCCCCCCCCCCCCCCCCCCCCCCCCCCCCCCCCCCCCCCCCCCAAAACCCCCCCCCCCCCCCCCCCCCCCCCCCCCCCCCCCCCCCCCCCCCCCCCCCAAACCCCCCCCCCCCCCCATTAAAAAAACCCCCCCCCCCCCCCCTTTTCCCCCCCCCCAAAAAATTTTTTCCCCCCAAAAACCCCCCCCCCCCCCCCCCCCCCCCCCCCCCCCCCCCCCCGGTTTTTTTTTTTCCCCCCCCCCCCCCCCCCCCCCCCAAAAAAAAAAAAAAAAACCCCCCCCCCCCCCCCAAAAAAAAAACCCCCCCCCCCCCCCCCTTTTTTCCCCCCCCCCCCCCCCCCCCCCCTCCCCCCCCCCCCCCCCCCCCCCCCCCCCCCCCCAAAAAAAAAAAAACCCCCCCCCCCCCCCCCCCCCCCCCCCCCCCCTTAACCCCCCCCCCCCCCCCCCCCCCCGGGCCCCCCCCCCCCCCCCCCCCCCCCCCCCCCAAAAACCCCCCCCCCCCCCCCCTTTTTTAAAAAACCCCCCCTTTTTTTTCCCCCCCCCCCCCCGGGGGCCCCCCCCCAAAAACCCCCCCCAAACCCCCCCCCCCCTTAAAAAAACCCCCCCCCCCTTTCCCCCCCCCCCCCCCCTTTCCCCCCCCCCCCTTTTAAAAACCCCCCCCCCCCCCCCCCCCCCCCCAAAAAAAACCCCCCCCCCCCCCCCCCCAACCCCCCCCCCCCCCCCCCCCGGGGTTTTCCCCCCCCCCCCCCCCCCCCCCCCCCCCCCCAAACCCCCCCCCCCCCCAACCCCCCCCCCCCGGGGCCCCCCCCCCCCCCCCTTTCCCCCCCCCCCCCCCCCCCCCCCAAAAACCCCCCCCCCCCCCCCAAAAAAAAAAAACCCTTTTTTTTTCCCCCCCCCCCCCCCCCCGGGGGCCCCCCCCCCCCCCCCCCCCCCCCGGGGGCCCCCCCCCCCCCCCCCCCCCCAAACCCGCCCCCCCCCCCCCCCCCCCCCCCCCCCCAAAAAAAACCCCCCCAAAAAACCCCCCCCCCCCCCCCCCCCCCCCCCGGTCCCCCAACCCCCCCCCCCCCCACCCCCCCCCCCCCAAAAACCCCCCCCCCCCCCAACCCCCCCCCCAAAAAACCCCCCCCCCCCCCCCCCCCTTTCCCCCCAAAAAACCCCCCCCCCCCCCCCCCCCCCCCCCCCCCCCCCCCCCCCCTTTTTTTCCCCCCCCCCCCCCCCCCATTTACAGATTATGAATCAAACATACCTCGTAAATAGTTCATAGCGATCACACTGCATGTAGGGCCCCCGACATAGCCGGCTCCCAGGCAACATATCTTCGTGATAACCATTTCTGACTGTAATACACCACTGAATGAAAACTTTAGCACGGGAAACGAGAGCACGCTTATCGCGCTCGACTATTCAGCGCACGTAATGCCGGCAAACGTAGAATGCCACATTTATTTTAAAAAAATAAACTGGGGAAACTCCAAAAATTAATTTGAGTCAGTCAAAGTGACATGTCAACTTGTGTCAACTGAACTGTCGTCAGTGTCGTCACACGTTTATAAAATTTAGAATTTATACATTTGTAGCTGCTATTGACACGGCCACCATCACGCCAGGGTTGATGGAGGGGATAGATTTTTTAAAAATCTGTATCACTGCTAGAGAAGGAGACGACTAGAATGTTGGTGGCCATGCGTCAGCAAAGTTTTTAGCCGTCTTTAGAATTTTTCATACGTGACACTTTCTACGTGTACAATCTATGGTATGTAAAGTCTATGGTTGTGTTTTAAAATAAAGGCTCAATCACACTTATTTAGGCGCTAATTTAAATATTATTATTGGATAATTTATTAAGCGCTATTTTGTGAGAAATCACCTCAAGGAAGCTGTATTATAGTAATGTAATAATTTATTGTAATATTTAGGTTTACTTCATTTCATATTTACAAATTAAATATGTGTTTTTATTTGTCCCTAAATGAGTTTATTGTAAAAACGCCCACGGAGCATTGGAATGAAAAAAAAAAAATTCTTTATTTTTTTCTAAGTAATGTTATTTTTATAAACAAAAAAAAAAAAATTTCTCCATGGAAAAAAAAATTGCGATGAAAAGCATAAAGCAAGTAGAAGTTAACAAAATTAAACATTTTTCAATATTTGATCACGAAAAATAGTAACAAAAATACTGGTTCTATTTTGAGGTCAACGAACTTTATATTTGTATTTTTAAATTAAGCAAAGTCCCATCAAAAATAAATAAATAAAATTCATCCTCATCACTCCATGGAGCATGTGGCTTTGCCAAGTTAGTCAGCTCTACGTCTCGTAGTTCTAACGCAAATCGCCTTGAAAAAATATATCTAAAAAAAAATCAAAAATATATAGATGTGCGTATAAAAGAATTTTTCCTCTGCTCATAATTTATTTACCATGCAAGATAGGTTTAGGTAATGTTAGTACTTAGATAAATTAATGTAGTCTACTTCTTCGAACAAGAATAAGGGACGTTTCCGTACAAATTTTCTAAAAATATACGCTTCCTAGGGTTAATTTCATAACACCACTTATTATCAAATTCCACTGTCTAAAGACTCCAGCACTTAGGCCAATAGTCTAGTGATGACGTAGATGCCTATTGATGACGTAGTGAGTGGGTAACTAGACACCTCAGACACAGTAGTAAGTATGGAATGTCACAACATAATATTTTTATATAAATTTCATCCCTTCGTATAAGGGGGTGAGCTAGGGAAAATTATTTTGTAATCGTAATTTTTTTATATAATCCGTGATAAATGTAAAAAGATGCTGTAAATTGAGTAACAAATCAATTTGTAGTTCTTATTTACTTACATACCATGAATATTCCATTCATGAGTGCACTTTTGCCTTTAGAATAAACGTTGGAGGAATCACTGTAATAATAATAATGAATTAACTATATTACAATATCTCTATCCGTATTTGTTTGTCGATGCCTACTAATAACAAATTACACAGTTAGTATTAAAAAAACTGATATATTGTCGTTTCTATCACAAATGTATGGAAATAACTGCCTTAAAATAAACGTGGGTTACATAAGTATAAAAATATAGTAATATTTATTATATTAAGTTTATTATATATTTACACCACACGATTAACTATAAAACTATTAAGTTATAAAATTATGGACTGGGCAGTAAAATATGAAAAGGCTTGTTAAATAATAGTAAACATACAAATTACCATGATTTTTCATAAATACAATATTTTATATTTCACGATTTATTTTTATTGCACATTTTGAAGTTACGCGGCACAATTCGTTGATTCGCGATATCCTCACTAGATAGCGTTAGTGGTATCAATGATAGAAAATAATATAAAAATGGCCGGAGATAGCGAACCGCGTATTGACATTTAGTGAAATATGAAACAAGATGTAGTGTATACAGTAAATAGTGTAAATTTTTCGTCATGTAGTGAATAATAAAGTGCCAGAAGAATGTCAGCCACCCCAAAAAGCGACAAATATGGTCTGGGTAAGTGTACAGCATTCTGATATTCATCTTTATTATAATAATTCTTCTCAAGTGGTCGCGAGAATCAATCTACGAAACGATTCATGGTTCCTCTTTTAGTTCACCAATTGTATTTTTATCGTTAATTGTATCAATTACGCATACATATATGATGGAGATGAGTAATTTATTCTATGTTGTGTGCCACGCCAAGGCGTGTGATGTGAATCGTAATCATCTTCGGGAAATGTCAAAAGCCACTATCTTACGATAAGCGATTCACAAGATTTTGTTTACTTTTTCTTCACATTTTTAAATTCAATGTATTAAGGCGCAAATACGCGATGTATTCTCTTTATCTCATTAATAATTTACCGCTTTTTACAGTAAGAGAAACTCTTATGTTCCAAATACATACATGTTATTAAAATATAAATAAACATTCCAGTCTTAGATCGTAAGCGCCGAAAGTTATGTTTTTTAATGTATGTAGTATTTTAAATTGGCTTCGAAAGATATATTTTTGCTTTATATCAGGTACTCTCGAGTTTAATTCACGCTTTGAAAACAAATTAAAATAATTTTTAAAAATATGTAGAAAAATAGATTTCTCAAATCACTATTTTGAATGTAGTTTTCCGATATGTGCAAAATTCTTGATTTGTGTCCATACAATGTGCTACTACCTACCTGTGTACATAATGGATAATGGACAATGAATGTTCGATTGTTGTTAACAATGATATTTACGGATGAATACACGTTTTGCATAAAAATTGCAGGTAGATATTTACAAACTAACAATAAGTGATCCGTGACATCAAATCGTGGGCTCGTCAAAAATCTACGAGTAGAAAATTAATGATAACAAAATATTAATTTAATGTTGTCGTGTGAGAACCTACCTACTCACTAGGCACCAATATTTTCCTATTTCATTGGAAAACGATTGAATTGATCATGAAACAAAAAACTTTTCTTTATCGAATTACCTGCTTTCGCAATAATTATCTCCTTATAAGAGGTCATTCATTATTTATGTAAAAAAAAAATCGCAATTTTTAGAAAAAAAATCGATAAATTTATTCGGTTTCTCCTATTTCACAAACATAATAAAAATGTGGACGGCTCCTTATTATTATTATGTATAATTTACATAGCGCCGTTTTCGTATTAATATACCTCAAGAGCGCGTAATAATGTTATAATAATTCATTAAGCTCTCCGAGGTCGCCATGACGAGAGGCACTTTATTTAACAGCGAATCTCAAGCTTGATCTTGTTAGCCCTTGACACTAGGGCAGTGAGTTTAAAAAAAAAATCTACATACTTAACTCAGACTTTTTTTCAAGCTTTGGACCGTGCATAAACTACGTGGGAGGCTTGAATCTATCAGTATTTGTCAATATAACGTTGATAAATTAAGAAATAGCCTATAGTGCAAGAGAAAATGAAAATGTGTCAAACTACTGTAAATTACACGCTTTATGAAAATAATTTATTTTTTTAATTGTGTTAGTATTTTAATAATTCGATTAGGTTTTATAAATGCCATTAAATTTTCCCAAAAAAATACATTTTGCTTTGTAAAATATTTTTCTTAAGTGTCCAATAGCTAAAGCATCCACCCTACTGTGTATTTGAACTGGGCTATACTTTATTAAGTTTTATTACTAACATTTAGGGACCGACATATTGACAACACTATCTATGTATATGAAATTTTATCGTATGTAACTGCAATATTATTATCTATCTTAACATCCTTTTTGTCAACTTCCTAGTTCAGAGTTCATAGTCCTGCAGATTTGGTACCCTATTTACATAAATCTTGATAAAAGTTAACAAAACGGATTTTAAAAAAATCACTTTACGTCAAAACAAATAGCCATTTTTAATTAAAAAATTAGGAATCTAATTAATTAATTAATTTCGATCTCTCAGGCGAATGTGTGGTAAGACTATGTATGATAGGTGTACAATTGTCGAAATTAGAGCAGATTGCAAGGCTGAGATAAGCATTATCGACAAAATTAAGAAAGGGCTTTTACGAAGAGAGCTTTGGTCATGTGGAGCGAATGAGTGATGAAAGAACGGCTAAAATAAGTTTAAATGCAAGTGTGCCTGGATGTAGAAGCCGCGGAAGGCCGAGAAAGACATGGCATGACCAAGTACGACAAGTACTTGAAAGTGGACCTGTGAAAAGTCGGAATAATCGGCGTATGTGCATGAGAAGATGTATTAATGTAGAGGAAGCAAAGGAAGTCTGTCAGGACAGAGTGGTATGGCGTTCTATCCTCTCTGCCTACCCCTACGGGGAAATGGCGTGATGGTTAGTTAGTTAGCTAGTTAAAAAATAAAATGATTCCCCTGGATTTTGTTCCAATAATGAAATATTATGTATTATTGATATTTACATGACGTAATATTTAAACCAATTTAGCTTATTATATTTCCCCAAAAGCAAAATATATTTTTTTCAATATATATATATATATTTTTTTAATTAATCATCATTCCATATCCGCTCCCTATTAGCATATGGATTCCACAAACTGCCTCTAAGCGGTGTATATTTCCCGTGCATCCCCGGTCAGGTTCACGTCCCGTAGCTCTGACACAAACAGCCGACGGATTGTCAGCAGTGGACGTCAGGGAAAATCACGTGTAATACCTCGTGCCAAGATGATCAAAACCCCTTAACTTTGTAGGGCCAAGTCATCGAAAGGGTCGAGAGTTTCAAATACCCGGGAGCGTGCATGACAGAAAACGGCGGCTTTTGTATTAAATTATTACCTATTATCAAATAATATTAAAATATATTACTCAAATGAAAAATTGTAATACTATAACTGCGTAGCAAAACTCGATGTACAAGCGGGAAATCAGTGAATCTACCCCATAGTTTTCGAGAAAATTGAGTACGAAGTATGAATTTTACTAAAAAAAAATTGAAGCTCAGATTTAATAGTCATATTACACATTTGACCCCAAATATGATGTAGATTCACCAGTTTTCGGGTTGTACTACGAGTTTTGTTTACTCCATGTATAGTGTGCTTAAAAACGGTTTTATAGTACCCATATACCTAGATAAAGTGAAATATTTTAGCTACTCATTGTATTTGCAGTCCAGGAAATGAAATGACATTAAATTATCAGCATCTTGATGACATTTGATCAATCTTATAATTGAACCATGATTCGTTTTCTTGTAAGTGATACAAAAGTGATATGTATAAAGTTGAGTCCAATAATCTAATTAATAATAATCAGCCTACCGACAATATCGATCATCGACTGTGTCATAGACTTCTCATCATATAATATGGCGGACATAGAAGACGATGCCGACAAAAGACATTATCCGATTATACATCTTAATTTATCGATGAGAAATATTTCTTGATTTTTCTGTCCAAGTTGATATACGCCTTCGCCGGATGACAGTAGATACCAAAGGTTGTATCACTTCTGTACTCCTTACAAAGTCAACCTATCGCATATTTAGCATTCTTCTAAAACACCTATTCTCAAACCTCAAAAAGTTCTGCTATTTTGGGCCCTTGTTAGTTCGCTTCGCTTGGGGGTAGTTTGTGGAATCCATATGCTCCACATAGGGAGCGGATATAGAATGATAATAATGATGATGATGCTTATAATCGTTTTTGCATTTTTTCATAACTATAATGAATTATTAACAAATTGTTCGGTATACGCGGTTAAATTAGTCTATGCGGCTCGACTATGGAATCAACTCCCAAATGCAAAAAGGAAGCCGAAACAGTCGCTTCTAAAAAACATTTCCCGTCTCTTCCTTAAATTGTATTCCTGTTTTTACCTCCCTTCTATCCCAGGCAGACATTGAGTGTGATAATATGTGTGTGTATGTATTGAAGAGGGTTTAAAAAAAAATAATTATATTATTATATATATTTTTTTTTTTTGTACGAAATAATTTTACAGTAGTCCTTATATAACTAACACAAGTTTTGACATAAGGTTCTAGAGTATATAAAAATAAAAATAAAACAAAACTAAACAAAAAGAAAAACAATAAAAACAAAAAATTAAACAAATTAGAAAAAAATATATAAATATATATATATATATATATATATTTTATAATATACACATATATGCACGTGCATACATACAAACATTCTAACATTCTTTCTTATTTTTTCTTATTGTAGATATTTAACAATTAAGCACAAATCAATAATAATTAATCAGCCTGAATTTATAAAAACCTCTCCTCTGTCAGCCATTCCTTTAAAATTTAAACCTTATCTTTAATTTTGACACAATCCAAGAAATTCTTAGGTAGCATATTAAAAATACAAGGCACTGCATGTTGAAGGGTCCGTTTTCCATATTTGTTATTGTGTTTAGGAACCACGAGCCCCCCCCCTCCCCTTCTCTCATCAGTCTTGTTCCACATCTGTGTTTTATTTTATACTTATATTTTGAGCCCGTAAGATTACTAATTATAATTTTGTACCAAAATATTGATATGACCGGTAATAGATTAAGTTCTTTCTGTTATTGCGTTAAATACCTACACTACTTTGTTTTATTGGTTGGTTGGAAGATATTGCTAACTAGGCATTGCCATTGTACACCACTGTATGTACAAAAAGTTAAATAAATAAATAAATAATTATTCCAGGTGGTTTGGCCATCATTAATACTCTCTGGTATAGGTAGTTCGAATTCCTCCCAAAATGTATTGCCTACCTTCACCCATTCCATTCCGTTTTTGTCACCTGTTTTCCAACTAAAATTCAGTCTCGAATATTCGCTCAGCGCAGCAACATTGACCTCGCAACATCCGTCCTTCTCGTGAACCTGATCTTCCTTCGTTTTACCCGCCAAAATACCCTCGTGATACTCGCCATCCATCTCCAAGCTTCCCAGATCCCAACTCCCGAAACCCCTCGACCAAAAGTGAGTAAAGTGTGCTGTGCCCCTCGTTTGTGTCCCGCCGCGCCAGTTCGACGTGGTGTTCCAGGGTATTCCAGGATACTTAGCCCTTCCTGGTGGTCCTTCAGCTTCATACCCCGCCCTTGTTGAGTCCAGCTCTGGTAAGTCCTCTTCCATTTTCCGATCCTCGTTCGGACGAAGTTACCAGAGAGTCTCATCGTGGCGGATCCAGCAGGTGTTACATACAAATAACGTTAATCAGCAGGAAATAAATTATGAGTTATTCAGTGTTGATTGGTTCATTGTGATTTTCCTGTTAATTTTAGATTCGACAATTGTATGTAATTTTAAATCGTCTAGTTTTGCAGTGAAATTTTGTATTTACAATAAAATTATCATTTATCATTTCTCAAAATGGACGGCAATATTTCTGTAAATATGACTTTATAGAATTTCAATAAATTATTTACAAAAATGGCAAAATGCCGTGGGCTTTATTAACCACGGCTCGCCCATATTTGGTAGACCATTTACCAAGATGAGGTCAGTGCGAGTAGATATTTCGAGAGATGAAAAATTACTTTTGTAATATTTTCTCAGGTCAATAACGCCAGCTGCCATAAATAATCCAAGCAGTCGATGTAATTTTTTCAAAATACATTTATTTATTTAAAAAACATGCATGGTAAAAAACGAATCGAGAAATCGATTACTTTATAGGCCGCCTCGTAGCATAGTGGTGGCGCATTTGACTGCCGTGCATGAGATCGCGGGTTCGATTCCCGTAGGGGGTCAACATGAAATATTTATTTACATGTGATTTTGATACTAGTATTTCATGTGTGATACCTTGGACTGAAGCGTAAACTGATCATCTTGCATTTAAGCCTATTTTATACCTAAAAGACGGTTAAATGCATTGAATGTTGATGGATAGTTGATAGGTTATAAGTTATAGTGTAATAAAAATTACTACTACTACTTTCCCTTATCCGCACCCAATCGTTCATAGGGCACTGCATCCGTACACCAAGTGCAGTGAATATTGATCATTTTATTACATGAAGGTAGGATGATCAGTCTCACGCTTCAGAACCAGTCCAAGGTATCACACATGAAACATTAATATGAAAATCACATGTAAATAAATATTTCATGTTGATCCCCTACGGGAATCGAACCCGCGACCTCATGCACGGTAGCCAAATACGTTACCACTGTGCTACGAGGCGGACAATAAAAATTAAGAGAACACAAACAATTAAGAGTGATTTTTCTCAAGCGTAAGTGTTTATGCACCATTGGGTGCGGATAAGGGAAAGTAGTAGTAGTAGTAGTAATATAAATTAATGGAATGCATCGTCCGGATTTGGTGATATGCTGAAAAAAATTGGATTGTTAAAACCATCTCATGTTTAATATCAGTAATACATACAATGTAAACGGGCAGTTTGTGGAATTAATGTGCTCTACATGGGGAGCAGATTTATTTATTTATTCACAGGAAAACCAACAGTCAAATATAATCATTAAAATAACATAAAAAGAAAACAGAGTAGACCAATTACAGGTTCTCACAGGTAGTAACAACAAAGATAAAAAAGAAAGAAAAATATTATCATCGTAAGATTATTCTAGAAAAAATTACAAGAAAAAAAAAAGAAAAAAAAAGTAAATGCTAACTCAGCAAGTGTGATTTCATTCGGATAGCAAACGCCGCACATCACTATGGTTATTCTTAAATTAATCTATATTCGATGTTTTAGATAATTTATTGAAGTTGATAACAGAGTTTATAATTTTTTTTATATCACCCATGTCTCAAATTTCTTATGTTGTACTCAAATATTTCAATTTGCGGACTGCTCTCAATTATTCGGAAACAAATTGTGCTGGAGTGGGATTCAAACCTAGGGACCAGATAGAGGTTCAGATTAAATTTTTAAAAGGTTGTATGAAACGTCTTAGTACTAAAATCAATATTATGGGAGAGAAACAGATGCAAATATGTTTTATACGAAAAAAGGCCTCCCTTTGATTGCGTCAACAGGGGACATTCCCTAAAATGTTAATTAATTACTGTAGAAGGCGAGGAAGCCGAGAAAGACATGGCATGATCAAGTCAAACAAGTGCTTGAAAGTGGGGAAATGTAAGAAGTCGGAATAATCGACGTGCGTGCATGAGAAGATGTATGAATGTGGAGGAAGCAAGAGAAGTATGCCAGGACAGAGTGGTGTGGCGTTCTATCCTCTCTACCTACCCCTTCGGGGAAATGGTGTGATGGTTAGTTAGTTAATTACTGTGTTTTTGATGTTGGGAGCGAAAAATCTTAACATTTAAAAAACGCCATACTAGAAAATTATTTCTAACCAAATTGCATTCTTATAAATTTACGTAACGTTTTTATTTCTGGTGCTGTATAGCACAATCAAAAATAAATAAAATTTAAAAAGCAATGAAACGACCTCTTTACTTCCAAATAAAATCTAAAAACCTCCGCATTCTGTACACAGTATTTTGAATAACGGCCATCAATAAAACTATCTTTGTTTTATTGCTTCTTTTATAATATAAATATATCAATCACATTAAATTTGTTTTTAGAAAGGTATTTAAATAGCTGGCGCCGCGCACCGTGTCGAACCACATGCTCTCGGGCCGTAGGCGAGGGCGCTACCCACACGGCCGTCAAACATGTCCAAATGTAATTGTATCTTCAGTCACTGCATCGTATGCATACAATAACATCGGTTTATGTTCCTTCAGATTTAATTAATAGTAATACAGTAAGGTATTTTATAAAGCGCCGTATATTCAAAAATTTATCTCATGGGCAACAAATGGTTGGTTACTAATTTAATGTTTACTTATTTGAATTTAGTTTATTTTGGCGGACTCCAGTCCGCAGCGCTGCGGCTAAGACGCTGGACCCACGATACGGATGTTCCGGGTTTGATTCTCGGTCACAATAAAAATGGGTATTTTTCTTAAGCATTACGGCTGTATGAGATTGCGGGTTCGATTTCTAACGGAGTCAATATAATACATTTATTACAATGTGTCACGTGATTCTTTTGTACTGGCGAAAAAGCCGTAGAGACTGATCATCTGCTGTGTCGTATAACAATTGATCAAGATTCTCTGCTGCAACTTGGTGTATCAATGCAGTGCCCTACGCACCTATTTAGTGCGGATAAGAAAAAGGTACTAGTGCCCTAATAGGAGTTATGCGTCATGGACAACCTAATTTTTTTCAGAAAAATTATACGTATTTGGCTGAATGAATTTTTGCTCGACTATTCATCAACGCCTAACGTGAGACGAGGCGAGAGAGATAGCTGGCGATACTCTTAGGTACACCCGCGAGTGAGACTTTCTATCGGGCGATAGTTTAGGTCGGAGTTGGGGCTGCTAGGCGCGCACACGGAATCAACAAACAAGTCGGGTTGGTGATGATCGATGCGCACATAGAGAACAGAGCGGCCCCCAAACTGCTTAGCATTGATTTTCCAGTTAATTAAACGACTTTTGAAGGAGCGGTCGCAATGAATGTTTTGGGGAAAAAAAATTTTGGTTAAAAGGGGGGAAAAGTTATTAATTGGGGGGTGGCAAAATTTTTCCCCCTTTTTTTGAAGG
>JAGVSP010005607.1:0-12854 GCA_022494985.1 Micrasema minimum
ATCTTGTTTTGTCTTTCTGACATTTAAGAAAGACCTCGATTATTTATTCAACGATAAGAAAATTTTACAATTTGCATAGCAATTTATTTAAATAATACCCTTTTGAGATAAGATTTAAAAAATTAATTACTAAAATATATTTTTACCGATTTCTTCATAGCTAGTTTTAAATGGTTGATCCCTAGTCCTATAAAACAAAACTTAAATAGTTACATAAGAATAATAAAATAATCGAAAATCTCAAAGTGATACTTAATTTTTTTATCTATTTGGTCAAAGAAGTCAAATACTTATATCTGGCTCTCAGAATGAATAAAAGAAAAATTAAGAGAAAGATAAAAGTGAATTTAATTTTTTTGCGAAAAAGTAGCTTTATGAGATGGGCCCAGAAAAGTGTTTTAAGATGGTCACCCCACCAAAATACAAAGTAATTTTTTTTTTATATTCAATATCCACAATTTAAATTAGTATTGATATATCATAACATATATCGGATATTTTGTTTGTTAGAAGTAATTTTTTTTTTGTTTTTAATTAGTAGAATTGTTTATTTTTTGTTATTATTTTTTACATAAATATTTACTACATACGAAAAAAGAACAAAGGTATTGTAAATGAATACCTCAGCACGGGATTTTCACAGTGAGGAGGAATTTCAGTAAAAAAAATAGTAATAAATTATCATGTAAAATAAATAAGAATACTAAGATTAGTGTGCGGTGGTTTTGTGGTGAGGCAACTGTCGCAGCAACCTCTACTGTCAATTGGTAAAAAAAAAAGTTAAAAACAAGTTCAAATGAATATTTCATAATATTGACCCCCATCGGGAACCGAACCCGCGGCCTCACGCATGGCGGTACAACGCGCTACCGCTACACCATGAGGCAAAAAAGTGTCATTATTATATCGAACATAATACATTTTTCAGTGTTTAAGTATTTAAACTACGTCACTTTTGATATGTTTATAAAATAATTTTCTACATAATGTCACGCGACTGTAGTTCACCTCATTATATAAGTTACCACATACCTCTTAAGATTTTTACATGATTACCAAAAATATTTTTACGTACACGCGATGCGATTCTGACTGAAACTTATAACATTAAGAATCTTGAATGAAATATTGCTTTTTAAATACATACGTCAGTTTTTATTAGAATGTTCTTGAGACTTAAGCCACTCAAATCAGCGGATTTGCCGAAATTAATCCGAGTTAGCAACAGAAAAAATCTGTCATTCAACGTATAAAATTAAGATTTTAAAATTTACCGTAGAGTATATTCTAAACTTAACTTAGACTCATATCACAATTTAGATAATTAGTCGGAAGTTAACGTCAGAACTACATGACGTGGCCAATCGCTTATCTTGGAGGAGATTCTTGGAATTTATATTATACGTATATGCTCTTTGTACATATATTTACACAGCTAGTGGACAGGTTTATAGATAGTGATGTTATTTTTTTTAATAAAAAAAATTATTTATGCGATCTTCTGATATTTGCACATATTTCAATTTGTAAATACTATTTCCAGTAAAGTCTAAGCGGCTTGACTTGAAAGTAGTAATCAAGTGGTGTCGATGTGGGAATTCGAACCCAGCATATCTGGACTCAGGGACCGTGACGCTACCACTGGGCCACCACCCCTTTGCCAAATACATTGCCCAATATTTTGGTGAAGGTGCTGTACAATTAATTTAAACAGAAAACTTAGAAGGCTACGAATCGTTTGAATATGGATCGTTCCTAATATAAATGCTTGAATCATTTAGACAAGACATGTAGTAAGATTTAAATAATACAAATTTTATTGATACATTAAGTTTGGGAGTCCGTTGGGTACCTACTGAATTCCAAGTTTGGATCACATAATTACAAACATTTAATTAAGACATTGTCTTCTGACAAATATTTGTCCAATGACTAATGATTCATATTAAATTAACTATGTTCGTATAACTAACAATATTTATTATTACGTTCATTTGTATTATTTCATTCGTAAACACATCATAAAAATAAATAACTACTCGTTCTACTACACTACCTTCTCCACAACCAATGGTGCATAGGGCACTGCAATGATATACCAAGTGCAGTGAATCTTGATTGCTTGGTACACGAAATCAAGCTGATCATACAATTATTTTAAAAAATTAAATGTTTATCTAACACATTTATTTACATATTTTGACATCGTCGTAAGATTAAAAAAATGGGAGAGATATAGCAAAATGCTAGTGAACATCACGAAAAAAACACTTAATTGTTTTAATTTTTATTATTGTTATTTCTTTATGTCATATTGTAACTGTATGTGTCCAAACCAAAAAATAATAATTAAAAATGCGTCTCCTAAAAAAAAATGATGATTTGAAGACGGAGACTTTCGGTTCTTAGGTAAAGATTTTTTGAAACTAGAAACATTAATTTGTTAGTCTCTGGTTTGGCCATCATTGATACTCTCTGGTATAGGTAGTTCGATTTCCTCCCAAAATGTATTGCCTACCTGCACCACATTCCAGTCCGTTTTGTCACCTGTTTTCCAACAAAAATTCGGTCTCGAATATTCGCTCAGCGCAGCAACATTGACCTCGCAACATCCGTCCTTCTCGTGAACCTGATCTTCCTTCGTTCTATCCACCAAAATACCCTCGTGATACTCGCCATCCATCTCTAAACTTCCCAGATTCCAACTCCCGAAACCCCTCGACCAAAAGTGAGTAAAGTGTGCTGTGTTCCTCGTTTGTGTCCCGCCGCGCCAGTTCGACGTGGTGTTCCAGGGTATTCCAGGATACTTCGCCCTTCCTGGTGGTCCTTTTTATCCCGCCCTTCATATCCTTCATATCCCGCCCCTTGTTGAGTCCAGCTCTGGTAAGTCTTCTTCCATTTTCCGATCCTCGTTCGGACGAAGTTACTAGAGAGTCTCATCGTGGCGGATCCAGTCTCTATTCTGAAACGTTTGTAAGAGAAATATTATTTTCACCATATAACCACGAAACAGCAACGTCAGCCAAAGTGACAGATTAAATATCATCATACCTATAATTATTATGTGTGTATATACAGACGACTGCGATATCTCTATTACAGTTAAGAGTGTTCCTGCACAGAGGATATTTCACATTAGGGTGACGCGCTCAAGAATAAACTGCACCCGCGCAATTTAAGAAAAAAAAACTTGTGTTGCTCAGAAATGAAAGAGGTTTTTGTCTTAAGAAATAAAACATAAGTGTAGTGAATGTTAAATTAATAATCACATCATTATTTTATTTTTAATAAGCAAAAGAAGTTGTTTACGGCACCAAACGCAGTGTACATAAAAATATATTGATTATTTTATTTAATGAAGATAAGACGATCAGTCGTACGTTTCAGTACCAGTCCAAGGTATACACAGGTATGATATATTAATATGTATGTATTTTCAACAAATTTTTAATTTACTAATAAAAATATATATTTTCGACTTTCTGTCGTGAAGGTTAAAAATCACCATTTTAAGATTTCGATATGTAAGGTAATTAATTCGATATCAAGGCAATGTTTTCTTTTCAAATAATTTGTAAACATTACAAAACGAAAGAAAATACGAAAATATAAACTCATTAAACATAAATATGTATTTTACTAGTTAATTAATGTTACGCTACTAAAATTTGTTTTTCGTTCCAAAACACAATCTTTCATTTTGGATTATTTTTGGTGTTGCTAAAAGTATTTATAAATACATAATTATGAATAATTATTATGACTAAAAACATACCTTCAATTTAAATTTCAGCTTCACAGATGGCTGAATTTCAGGGAAAACTGAAATATTTTCGGTGTATTCCTGAATTTCCAAGGATTTTTCCGTTTTATTTATGCTAAAATATAGCGTTTGAGTTTTCTCTTGGCTTGACGCTTTCTTCGGAGATAAATATGTGACATACGACCTAGCGTCGCCACTTTCAACTTTAACACTCTTTACTCATGTTTTTTTTGTGAATTCATTTAAAAAAAGGAATCGATGCAATATTGCTATACGTATCTTAATTTGTATTATTATACAAAGTATCCGCCTCATAACACAGTGGTAGTGAATTTAGCTACCGTGGTTCGATTCTCGTATTTCATGAAATATTTATATGCATGTGATTTTCATATTAATATTTCAGTGCCCTATACACCATTTGGTGCGTATTGTAGAAAAAAGTAGAAATAGTGTTTTTTTAAGGTCAAATAATAAATTTAATGGTTTTAGTAAAACGAACAAAGATTTTCTCATTTCAAAAATTATTTTCTAAAATAGAATACCTATCCCAAAAAGTACCGAAATTGAAGTAGATCTGTATAAATAAAATATATATTTATTATATCGTACTAATTAAGTTAACTTAAATTAACAGAATATTCTAGTTTCAAATAATGCTTATCCCAAATATTTTCGTGAAACGGGTGGTGGATACTTATGGGGTTAAAGAATGTTTCCTACTTGAGGAAATTTCAGTGGGTAGTCAGGGGAGGTAAATAAGTCTTCAGTGAAAATATTTTACCCAATGCCAATGGAAGAAAACATTCCGGACTCTTATACACATAGACTCTTTTTTGTTAAACTCCTCGTTATTTATCTGCACTTTAACCTAGTAAACATCTGAAACTGTTGGTTTCATACCACTTAGAGTTATTTTGGGATAAAAAGTTACTTTCGTATTATTTACGTGAATTTTGTTTTGTTTTATGCTTTTGTCCGCCACGTGATGTATCGGTAGCGCGTAGGGCTACCAAGGACGTTGCGGGTTCAATTCTTGATGGGGGTCAAAAGGAAATATTATTTTTATATTATCGTAAAAATATCAAAGAGAACGGCTAAAAGAAGTTTGTACACCTATCATACATAGTCTTACCACACATTCGCCTGAGAGATCGTATTTCAACAGCATTCAGTCTACTTTCATGCGTCTTTTTCCAACACCACGCTTCACTACCATACAAAAGGGTTGGTACCAGAAATCCGTTGTGTTTGTTTTAAATAAATAAATAAATTCATAAAGATAGCGTTATTTCATAGCATCGCTGCGCCAGCAAATTCTGTTATGTAAATAAATGCAATTTTTCACAAAAAAGAAAAAACAGGTTTATTCAAAAGTTCCTGCATAATTCCAAATAAAACTATAGAATATTAAATAAAACAATGTTCGCAAAAAAATGTGTAGCGAATTTTGCAGGCGCAACAACGCCAACGATTAATTGCAATAGGAACCACGAAGTACTCGTAAATTTTAGTGAGGGTATTAATTTGCACCCGAGATCAGGCTTAAGTAAGATTGATTGTGTTTTTGAAATGATAATCCAGATTTATTGACAGTCACCATACTAAAAACGTAAATACCAATTTAAAAAAATAACAGTGAGCTTTGAATTGTAGAACTTTTTTCATTTTTCACGATAACTAAGGATTAGTTATTAAAAACAATAATATTAATTTTCATAGATAAGCAATTTTCTTCCGTCTCTTTTCATGTCCAGATTAAGACAATCGTCTCAATTTTAACTTGTTAGAAGGAAACAGAAGTCGTAGATAGTGGAAGATAGGTATAGTTGTCTTTGTTTTACTGAAAAATACAAATGGAACATAAAATTTTGACAGTTCTCTTTGAAATAGCTTGTCTAGTGTTAAACTTAACATGTTTCTGATAAAAAATCACATTAAATTCTAGGGATAGAGTGAGCTAGTTTTTTTTTACTAAATTTTTTTGCTACCCAAAATAGGTCTTTTATTTTGTGTTAAGAATTTCTCTTAAACAGTCTCAGAATAATAAATTTTTTATCTCTTTAAAATGAAGTTACAGAAACAAAATAACAGTAAAGTGTTGAATTATTTCCTTCAAGATAAACTGACAGCTTTTCGTGGTTAAGACAATAATACTACATAGGTAACAAATAGTAAAGTTGATTTTAACTTTTCACGGTTGTTTAACACGCACCGCTCACGGAACATTGGTATCAATCAACGAACAAATTGTGCAAGTAAGCTTTTCGAATAACTCCAGAAACACATAAGTTGGTTCATTTTAAGACTCCGAAATTTATGGCTTCCGTTTTGCGTACGCTTGCCATGTTCGGAAATAGCGATGGTCATCATTCATCGGTAGAAATAATCGAATATAATATATTTTTCTAGCGATTTTTTGAGATTATAAACGACTTTGTGTTGAATACAATACAGTTTGTTTTAAAGTACCTACTTATAACAGAAATTTCATAGCAGTAAAACAATGTTTGCAAATTTTACACTACTAGTATAGGGAGTATAGCATTATTATTATCTTTTAAATTTTGTTTTTTAAGTTATCAATACAATAAATGCATATTGTAAAAAAATCTTTCTCTTATTCTGCTTCAATTTAAAAAGTACCGTTAATACTTTTGACATCATAACTACTAACAAAATATCATTATACCGTATTTATATATTACCTACAAAACATGCGAGTTATAGTTTTTTACGTAATTGAATTCTTCAATTCATTGAATTTTGCAATTATGTATCTATTCGCACCACTATTATTCCATATTCAACCAACCGATCTAGTATATTTTATCCAACAACGCAATACCTACACATCTACATAATACACATAATTATACGATACGCATTGGAATATACCAATACTTGTATCAATTTCAGGTTATTATTTGTTTTGCTAGCCGAACGTCAATGTTCTGAATGTTTTTGATGGAATGATTTAGCTTGGTTTTAATTGGTAAATTAACCTCAATTTTGAACACTGATCAAAATTGGCGGGAAACTAAAATAGATGACACGAAATTTCCTTGAATTTAGAACACAAGTAGTCAATAGCTTCAGCAGTAAAAAAAAAAAGATACATGAATGTATAGAAAGCGAATTTTGGATGCTAAGAGAGAGTGGTTCGCCAAAGTCGGTCAAGTCTAATCTGCCTGCCAGGATAGGAAGCGGCGAAAGAAGCTTCTTTTGGAGAAGGCGTTGTCCCTTATCAGGACGTAGTAAAAAAGGAAAAAAGAAATATAGTTAATTTCTTACTGAAATGGTTTAATATTCGACAGCAAAAATGTATTAAAATAATAATGCTTCATTATCTTGATAAGAATATGCGAAATTGTAATATTTTTTTCCTGTATTTCATAGTCGCGAGTAACATATAGATAGAACATTGTTTTTCCGTTCAATATTTACTCTCATAAGCATAACAAAACACATGTAAATATTTCTTATCTTCTAAAATGTTTCCAGTTATAGAATAAAACGATAAAGCAGTTTTCTTTTCTTACTTTGCCGTACATAATATTATCAGTCTTGTATGAACACAAAGGTAGGTCTTGTACAACAGAAGCTCGGTATTTTACTGACATAGTTTGTCTTTTGGAAATACATTTTAGTTTTGCAGAAGACTTGAAACGCTAGGAAAGTGTGTCAGTAGGCAGAATTTTTTTTTTTTTAAAACAATGTAAGAATTACCTACAAAGACCATGTTTTATTTTTCATTCTTTAGTCTTGACAGCGCTTGCTTACAAGGTTCTATGAGCAAGGAGTTTTAAAGGATTTTTTTTAGTTTCGGATTACGCACAGGAATAGATGAATGATATTTCTCTTGGGACTATACAACCTAATTATACTGACGTATTCTAGTGCAAATATTTTCTTACCGAGATAAACGTTTGAATTTTACTATTAAGGATACATACCACTTTTGAAGATCTTTGCTCAAGGGTATTTGTGTATATTGCGATATTAAAATAAAAAAAATATTATAGGTGGTGGCTCAGTGGTAGCGTCGCGGACTTTGAATCCAGAGATCACCAGTTCGAATCCCCACTTTGCCACGACTTGATTTCTATTTTCAAGCACAAGCCGCTTAGGCTTCATTGAAAATAGTATTTAAAAATTAAAATATGTGCAAATATCATAAGATTGCATAGATTTCTATTTTAGTAATGAAAAAATAATAAAAAAATGTTTTGTCTTTTAAAATATTTAGCATTTAACAAACCTCTTTATAAACAACATTTTCAGTGTGTCCAAAATACTTGTAAACAAAAACTGAATTTCACCCGTTAAGGGCTAACATTAAATAACAATTCATTGACATCTCAACGGAGACGAGATGTTTGGAAGGAAATATGGTTATCCAGGCGTTAACGGGCTTACGAGCTATCATAGGCTGGGTTAAGTGGCCACTTGATGTGTTCCAACGTTCCCCATTTTGTCTACAAGTATTTGGACGCACTCAAAATGTTGTTTAGATATAATTAGGTAAGGATCTCACTTTGACTATCATAAAAGTTTCTGCTAAAATGCTTAGAAATTTTCTCAATGGTTGACAGAGAATTTTCACATGTGAAGCGTCGCCCCATTTAACTATATAATAAATATTTCGTTTTGACCCCCTACTGGAATCGAACCCGCGACCTCGAACATGGCTAAAAATGCAAATTTGACTGGCTTAATAACCAACAGCCTAGCTGTAGTTAGTTTTTCTCCAAAGAGTCCTTCTCGTATGGCGATACAATGTTTTCTTCAAATAGCGTAGTAGACCAAATAAAAATACTACATAAACTTTCTTATCTCTGGTCCATGATAATACATAGACAGAAGAGCGTGTGTTTGTACTTGATTCTTCTCAGAGTTAGCTTTGTGGTGCTTAAATATTAGCATAGCGTGCAATAATAAATATTAGATGTGTTCTTTAACCTCCAAACTAGATGGTGTTTTGTTGATAAACGGAAAATATACGGCAGCCATATTTGGGTCATAGATTTCAAATGGAACTATCCGCCATTTTGCGATCGGATAGGTATGTTTATTGTTTATTTATCTTCGTACACAATGGGGTTCTTCCCGATAGCATGAATATCCTTGAAAACGCTATAAATATTTAAAGTTTATTTTTACAATTCCAACGATATAAAACACAATGATCAAAAATTTTGTTTTCATTTATAAATTTATGTTTTAAAAACACGAAATTTCGAGTGACTTTTAACGCCCGTTATTGGCTAATGACGTCATACCCGTCTACCGTGGAAGGCGGGAAATTCATTCCGGAGTGAACGCCTATATTGATGTGACGTCACACCGCATGCGCGCTAAATGGAGAATTTTGCGAGCGATTTGAAAAAGCGCTATTTCAAACCACGCAAAAAAATTCATATGACATGCTAAAAATTTTAAAAAATTCCCTTGATATTGTAATTTTTCAATTATTTTTTGAAATAAAAAATAAAAATCGGAAAGAACCCAATTGTTTGGAAAGTTACCGACTGCCTGCTAACCTTAATATTTTTTAATTGTTCAATTTTACCATGGAAAATTTTTTTAAATGCAAAAAAACGTAATATTGGAGTGAAGAGTTTATTTTTTTATCATTTTTTAATGATTGTTTATTCAATATAAACAGTATCTTAAATGAACTTCATCTCTAAACAAGAGTTTTTAACTCATTTTAAGGGGTGGCATCGTTTTCACAAAAATTTTAATGTATAGGTATCCATACACATATTCAACGTATAGGTACTTTTGCAACAATTTTAAAACAAATAAAGCAAAAAGTGTTGATGAAGCTTTGAAAGAAGGAGAAACATAATCTATCTCAATCTATTTAAAATCTAATTGGGATTTTCGCAGCCTTCCTCTTAATACTATTATACCTATGAACAACATTTTGAGTAGGTATTTTATACATTTATTTAAAACTCTATGTCTATAAAACTTACATTACAGATCACCTGTTTTGTAAATTTTAGAGATTATTCAATAAAAACCCAGAAAACGGGACAAAATGTAGATACTCGTCGACCATCTCCGTAAGCATATTTATGAAAGCCGACGAAATGTCTATAATATGCACATTTACATACCAACTTTTTGCGCAGAAGCGTATTCAGCAAGTCGAAGTTCTCCTGTTAATTAAATTTGGGCTGACTATGGTTGGTTAGGAGAATGAAAACAATGACAATTATAATACATATGCCGAACGGTAGGTAAAATGAAAGCATTTGTTCGCGTATATAACGTAAATTCATCCGCATTTTTTATCACGCTGACAATCTTAAAATCGTAGTATAGCTGGTTGAAAAAATTGATAGAGTAGTGCCGGACTGAAAAAAGACTCAATATATGGTCATTGCTATTGATAATGCCATTTTTTTGCCCTTCTTAAATTTCCGCACCAAGACACACTTTCTTCTCCTCTAGCTACTACAATGAAAGCCCCACCTTTCCCTAGACTGCTTAAAAGACTATTGAGTTTTTTTTTCAGTCCAGCCAACTCTACCGATTTTTTCAACAAGCTAAACCGCGATTTGAAGATTGTTAGTGTGAAAAAAATACGGATGAATTTACGATTATGTACGCGAACAAATGCTTTCATTGTACCCCTACCACCGTCTCGGCTTATGTATTTAATAATTGTCATTGTTTCCATCACCCAACCAACCAGAGTCGGCCCAAATTAACAGTGGTAGGGATGTTATTTTTACCCCGATCATTATTTATTAGTAATTACAACCACCCGTGTGGAGACCGGTATCCCGCCTCGCCAGGCCCCCCATCCCAGACATCCACCCTACTCTACCTCTAGCTACTGTTGCTCCTTTGTGGAGCATGTGGATATCACTAGATTTCTCCAGAAGATCCTGTCGCCTGCCAAAACTCTATATCCACGTCATACGCCCTGTAAATATATAGATTTTAGATTCTAGACAATCCATATTCGTTTCCAGGGCTTCTTTTTCTCTGTTGATGAGACGTCAACAAGAAAACACACGGTTTACAAAAAGGAATGATAATCAGTGACTATTCAAATAAATGAACATCCTAAGGAAGTGATATTTATTCAGAAGCTGACATTCTCTTATCAAAATATTCATACCAATTATTCAATTGAAATACGCATTTTTTTGTTACCCTTGTTAACCTTAGCCTTCGAACAAGAATTTCAGAGAAGTGACATTCCATACTTGAAAAATACTACCGTGTCTGAGTGTCACCCACTACGTCATCAATAGGCATCTACGTCATCACTAGACATCTACGTCACACATTTCGTGTATTGGCCTAAGTGCTGGAGTCATTAGAAGGTGGAGTTTGATAGTAAGCGGTGTTATGGAATTAACCCTAGGAAGGGTATTTTTTCAGAAAATTTGTATGGAAAACGCCCCCTCTAGTGAATTTTTGTTCGAAGACTAAAAAAAATATTAGGACTTTATGACATTGTACCAAATTGGTCAAATCAATATTTTGGTACAAAATTATAATGAGTAATCTTACGGACTCAAAATATAAGTCTAAAATAAAACACAAATATGTAACAAGACTGATGAGAGAAAGGGAGGATGGGGGCTCGTGGTTCCACAAGAACACAATAACTAATATGGAAAACGGACCCTTCATCATGCAGTGCCTTGTATTTTTAATATTCTACCTAAGAATTTCTTGGATTGTGTCCAAATTAAAGATAAGGTTTAAAATTTTAAAGGGATGGCTGACAGAGGAGAGGTTTTTATAAAATCTGGCTGATTAATTATTGATTTGAAAAAAAAAGAAGAAAGAATGTTATGTATGTATGTGTTTATTATAATATATATATTTTTTGTATTTTGTTTAATTTTTTTGTTTTTATCGTTTTTCTTTTTGTTTAGTTTTTGTTTTATTTTTATGTACTGTAGAACCTAATGACAAAACTTGTGTTAGTTTCATAAGGACTACTGTAAAATTATTTTTAAAAAATTAAAAAAAATCAATAAAATAAAAAAAACCAAAATAAATACTAATAAATATCGTATGTCATTTTCACATACAGCGCCAGCGGTGCCAATGATTCTTAACTGTTTATTTGTTACAAATGTTTCTTGTTTCACCAGCAGGCAATATAAATTTATGAGGCAAATGGGTAAATAAGACTTATATGTTTTACAAAACGCGTGGGGTTTTATTGCGAAAAATCAAATCATAATGTTTGGATACATGTTGTGCATACAAGTTATTTCTCATACTAATAAACTGGCGATTATCGAATAATCTGTTGACAAAAAACACATTTCAATACATCTGATATCTCAAATAAAAATATTCGGGTGTAAGTATGTCTGTTTTCTAAGCTGTTTGCGCACATGTCTGTATACAAAAAGCTTACAGATAAATATTTTGGATTTGTAAAAAATTACAATAATTATTTACCGTGGTTAGTTTACTTACCTGGCTCTGAAGCTAAATGCTTTCGTTTGTATAATAAATGATCATGATACAATACGATTCGTCCGTGCTTTACGCACCAATAGGTGCGAACAAGGAAAATAATCGATGTAATTAATTAAGCTTAGTAGACCATGATGTTCTCTGCGTAATCTATACAATGATGTTTGTGTGAAAGTACTAAAAATAAAATAAAGATTTTTTTTATATTCATCTCTGCTAATACCAATAGTCGAACTTAAAATACATCTACAACAATAACTTTAAAAAAAATAAAGTCATTTTTTTTTAAACTTACTTTTTATTGTAAATCACGATCTTTCATTAGAAGGGGGTAAAATGAAAAAAGAAAGCTTGGTTTTATACCTAGTTTACAAAAATAGTATTAAGCTGTAGATCAAGCCGATAAACCCATACCTACTTTTACTACACATAAAGTAAGTACACATATCATAATTTGTAGTCGAATATGTAACGTGAGTTTTATATTTGAGCTTGAAAAAAAATGTTTTTCATCTCAAAAAAGCTTTCATTAGTACCGCAGATTAAGTAAAATTGCACATTAAAATGCTATTTTTTATTTTGTTTAGTTTATGGATAGTATTAATTTGACTAAATACATGATATT
>JAGVSP010005608.1:0-31614 GCA_022494985.1 Micrasema minimum
ATTAGTCCGAGCTCACAGATATCCTGTGGTTGACTAAGAGTTGTAGTTTACAACTATCCAACACGCAATCTACGTGAAACCACGAATACTAAACACAATTCACTTAATTTATAATACTTGTATCTTAGTTGCCTAGATCTCAGTACAGTACAGTCAAACCTTGATGTTGCGGTGCACTTTTAATTATCTGACAAAATATACTAATATTACTTTCCCTCGTCCACGCCTAATGGTGAATAGGGGCACTGCATTGTACACTAAGTGCAGTATATCTTAATCAATTCTACGTCATTTTTACTTTAAAAAAAAAAAAAAAAAAATTCGAGGTTTTATGATAAACTCAAATATTTCAATTTCTGCTTTCAAATAATCGAAAATAACTGTGCCAGAAAGCGGGAAACAAGTTGCGCTGGAGTGGGATTCGAACTGAGAGATTCTAATCCGGAGTCCCTGAATCCACTAGACCACAACCCGGTTCTAGCAAGTATGATGATCAAAAGCAAGATGATCAGTATTACGCTTTATTGCCGGACCAGGTATTACATTTAACGCAAGGAAATATTTTTTATGAAATTTAAATGTAAGTATGTATAATAATTCAATTAATACAATACATCATGTTCCTCTGTCTTTTTACTTGTAATAAATTTAAGGGAAATCATATAATTGATAATAAATCTTATTGCTATAATTTTTAATAATAACTGACCAAATGTACAATAATGTACAATAATTTTACTGAATTCGCAAAATTTCTTGGTATACTCGTATTATCACGCAGAAGACATAAAAATTCAATCATCAATCTTAAATCATGAGGCGCGTAATTAACACTCGCGTTGTGCAAGAAGTATACATTGAAAGTCATCAGACGCTTTCAAAATACTGAGAATATTTGGAATTTACCCTCTCCCAATAATACAAATCCTTGTATCTTATAATTAAATCGTAGGTACATCACCGCTTGTACGAGTATGCACCTAAGCAACCAAATTACCTCAAAGGATCAAGTATACTTAAAGAAGTTACACTTACACAAAATTGTAAATTATGTATCGTATTTTTTATTAATCGAGTAAACTTTATAAAAGTAAGTCTTTTGTCTTTCTGTCGAGATATCATTTTCTTAATAAACAAACTCTTCCCAGTTAAAATCAAGTAGGTATTTGTTTACGAAAATTTGGACATGCATACTAAAAAAAAATATTATATGCTCGAGGGAGCAAAAGTGAACCCACCGCGCACAGTGAAGTTACAAATTTAATCGTCGATGCACATAAAATATATGAGTCTGAGCAGATTCTGAGATAGTCTATTATAACTAGGTTAGTAAAAGATATTAAACAGAAAAATAAACGGTATTATGATATCCCAACAGAGACAGAGAAACTCTGGAAACGAATGTGGATTGTCTAGGCGTTTACAGGGCTTATGACCTGTCATTGGCTAGTTTAAGTGGCCACTTGATGTACTACAACATTCCCCATTCCGCCCATCATCAACCATATATGACAATTTTTTTAAACTACTATATATATTGAACTCGTCTTCGTCGTGCCGCATTGCAAAAAATGTCTATGCTGGTGACCTCTGTTGAGAAGATTGTTAAGCATTTTTTTGGCAATCAGCTTTATTAGTGTAGGTAAATGTTTCTCTGTCTCTGTTGGGATATCAATAATACCTGATATCAGTCCAGCATGGGTATAATCCAGTTTTTTGTCTACAAGTATTTGTATACATTCAAAATGTTGTTAGAAAAATAAACATTTGAAGGCAGGGAAGAAAATTTCATTACGATTTCAAATGTTTTTTCCCCGTTTAGTTTTTATATAAACCGGTAATTATCGATCTGATCTCAAAAACCACATGGCCCATATATTTGATGTGCATCGACGAAATAATAAATAGGTACCTTCGATCCAAATATTATTTTATATCGCAGGTTTCCTGTACTGTACTTTACTTTCTAAGTTCTTACACATTCCCTTAACTTGTGTAGTACTGAAGCGTTGACAGAACTTTTTCAATTAATCATTAGCTGACAATTTAATGGACTAAGCCTTTAGGTCTATTTACATAAGAACCCTATGCTTGGGGATTTAATGGTCGCACTATACCTACATCATGGCCAGTAAAAAACTCTGATAGCATGCTTAAGATTAAAATTTAGTCATTCACGCAATCCTAAAACGGTAAATTAGTATGTATGTCTTGTTAAACGGTATTTTTGTAGGTCTTTACTAATAATTTTATTTTCCACGAGTAAAAAATTTTTAAGAGGCATATTAATTTGTTGTCTACATTTTAGACCCAGTTGCACCAAAAAAGTTAAAGTTAAAGTTGGGGCTAAATTCAAATAAACTAACTCACCAACTAACCATCACGCCATTTCTCTGTAGGGGTAGGCAGAGAGGATAGAACGCCATACCACTCTGTCCTGATACACTTCCTTCGCTTCCTCTACATGTCTACATTTATACATTTTCTTATGCACACACGCCGATTATTCCGACTGGAATATTATTATTATTATTGATATTAGAGGACAACATGTGAAATTAAAATAATAGCTTCTTTTATGTCTATTTAACTTTTATTTGACTTTTACTTTAACTTTATGTCTATTTAACTATTATTTGACTTTTACTTTAACTTTTCTTGGTGAAATCGGCCCTTACTCGCTTTCGAGTAATTATCTTGTTTAATTAATTTGATTTACATTTGCATGAAATTTGTACATCAATGTTTTATGTTCTCGTTCCTTTCCCTTATTTGCATCTGATGGTGCATAGGGCACTGCATTTATACGCGGAGTGCAGTTCATCTACATTACTTATTACTTTTTTAAAGCAATATAATCAGTCTTAAGTTTCAGCATCAGTATCAAATGTGAAATATGCATGTAAAAAACCACATTTAAATAAGTATTTCAAATTGATACCATCGGGAATCGAACTCGTTAACTCATGCATGGAAGACCAACGTGCTAAACGACCGGCGGACCGGCTAAAGGCCAGTTAACATTAACATCATCATCATCCATAATCATCATTTCATATCCGCTCCCTGTTTGAAGCACATGGATTCCACAAACTACCTCCAAGCTAAGCAATCAGCCGCCAGTTTCTGTGCATCCTTCCAAGATGGTTCACGCCCACAGACTATGTTATCAATAAAAATATTATCAACAAAAAACAGTTCATCAATTAATAAAAAATACAATAAAATAAAATAAAAATTATTAATCTCATTTTGTTTACGCCCTTTTCCTAAACTCAGTTGATAATAATGTTCCTATTACCTCATGGATGACGTAACATATAATCGATTAACTATGGCGCAGAGCTAATTATTCTGTCATCCCTTATGGGGTTCCACAATGGTATAGACCTAGAGGTTATGGGACCCATAATTTAACCATGGTTTCCCCTACATGCTAATTACCGATGCATATCATGGTAACTAACATACTGAAGTCTGGACTATCAATCTTAGAGCAGACATTGGCAACTCATTTATAATTTTCTGGTTAAATCTATCTTGTGGTGCGATACTAGATTATTGTATCGTGGTTTTAGCATGTTTAGCTGGCGCCAAACACTTAATATGTGAACAAAGCCGATTGTGAAGAATTTCAATAATTGAACTTAATAATACACTTAAATAATACGGGAGGCTTCTATCTGAATAGGTTTACCCGTTCCAAGATAGAAGCAGAAGTTGGGTTGGGTCTTGTGTGGTAGCGAATGAAGTTACAATAGTGAATGAAAGTATCTGAGTGTTACTACTGTTGTACTGAGAGAGAAAAACAAAACCCATATTAAAAAACTTTTGGCTGTCTGTAAAGTCGGTTAACGGACGATAATTTTACGTAATAACGTCATAAGAAAACATTGATAAAAAATAGCAAACTTTTATGAATGGAATTCAATTATTATTACTGAATTATCATTATTTTGTATAATACAAAACAGGAGTTAATTGAACTTTAATACAACTTTTACCATAAATTTACATTTTTTTTTTTTTTCTTCTTGTGTGCTGCTTCTGTCTCTCTTCTACTCGGACGCATCGGCCGATGGAGTGAAAGAGAGACAGATGCGTCACAAACCGAATGCTTAGGCCGATCGTGCCTCTCTATCGCTTGTTCCGCACTCTCGCTTGCACACTCGGCTCAGGCGGAACATGACAGTGAGTCATGTTTTTTCGTGTGTACAGCCGGCGTTCATAGATTTATTAGACGTTATCACGTCAAAAACACAGCAACACGCCGTATTCTACATATATTTTATTCTTTTTCTTTGAGCCACCTCTCGATAGCCTTTGAAAGTTTTCGTGTTTTTTTTATACTCCTTAGTTGAAGAGATTTATCCCACTATAGAAGTGGTATCGTTGTGCTGATGTGGATCTCAACTAAGGGACTGTGAACAATTTGTTAGTGCTAGTTTTGGCACCGTTATACAATAAAATAAGTTGGAAAAATACAGCGAACCGGCCTAAAATCACTACTCGTAAAATGCGTTGGAAAATGCCTGAAAAACAAGGATTTCAAAGATGAGGCTTCTTATTGGCCTTCAGGTAGATATAGACTTATTATCCTAAACTTCGCGATTATGACTTCCGTCTTAAAATCTCATTGTTTGATCTATGAATATCTAATATTAATCATGATCTGGACAGTTTTAATTATGATCACAGATCAGATATTACAATATACTTATTATTCAGGGTACTGAAAGTTGGACAACTTACTGGTAACTGGACACTATTGGACACGTGTCCATATACGGTCAGGAGCTATACAATGTACCAACTACCAACTAACTGGTATTCTTGTCATGTTGTCAACACAATAGTCGCGGGACACACGCGTTGTTGTACGGACATAATAATTGTCAGATATTTACAACGATATTCATATTTTATCTACATTTCTACATTTTGATCTTAAGACATTTTGTAGCGACTGAATTTTATTCTAACATGGTGTAAAGTAAGTTTTCTTGGCAGCTTGCCTACCGATTATGATCTGGAATCTTAACTTTATAGCATGTAATATTTTATTATAGCTATGTTAATTACGTTACAATGGCTTACAACTTCCAAAAGAGATTTCATATAATTAATATATGTTTCTATACAGTGAAAGACTGTTTTAAAGACTATTGAGTCTTTTTTCAGTCCTATACAATATGATAATCACATTTACATAAATATTTAGTATTCGGGAATCGAACCCGCAACCTCATGCATGTCAACCTAACGCGCCACTGCTACACCACGAGGCGGACTAAAAAAAAATTTCAAAAGTGATACCTTGGACTGGCGGTGAAGCGTAAGACTGATTAGTTTTCAGCGATTATGAAAACGGAGACTTCTAACTTTGCTTCTAATAGGCTCATAAACATGACTTGGAGACTGGAGTTGGAGATTGAAGTAATAATAAACATGTAGTTCATGGAATGTTAAGTATTAAATTGTCACTTTATTTCCTTCTGTTCGTATAATACTAGTTAAGATTAAATTCTTGAACTATCTGCCTTTTCTAATTTCCATTTTAATTACTCAATTAAAAGATAATACTCCACACCTACATTAGAATCCAATGCTTAAAATACTATGAATCCATGAATATTCTAGCTGTATTTATATGTTAATAAATTTACTAAATTAATGATATAGACCTTACCAAGTTCAAGAAGATATCCCTGCTTTACTCGTGTGAAACAATCTCGTTAATTTAGAAAATAAAGACCAATATGGACGCTCAGTTACTTTAAGTTAATATCATTACCCAAAGTGGTGAGAATCTTTATTATAGGTACGCCCGAATTTTAAGGATGACATGCCAGTTTTTTTTAATAAATTTTGTATCGAAGTAATTTAATTTTTTTTTTCTGTTTCCATTACATAATTCTAGATTGACCTTCAATAATAGTACCTAACCTAACCTAACCTTTGGAATTACATAAAAAGGAGTGGTAATTTTCCAACATTATTTCTTAGTGTTCTTCTACTCTGTAAGCTACCAAATGAACTCGACCACATCTCCATACAATCGTATTCCTCGAAATTATTCCCGGAATTCAGCACGATATTACCATCATTCAATTTGCTATTAATACTAATTTTGACAGGTTTATCTAAAATATACTGCCACTTTCCCTTATCCGCACCCAATGGTGCATAGGGCACTGCATCGGTACACCAAGTGCAGTGTATCTTCACATAATTTTATTACATGAAGGTAAGATGATCAGATGACCAGATGCGTGTTTGCATCGTCTTATTTTTTAATCTGAAGCATAAGCGTAACTGGTACTGAAGCGTAAGACTGATCATCTTGCCTTCTTGTAATAAAATGATCAAGATACACTGGATTTGGTGTACCAATGCAGTGCCCCATGCACCATTGGGTGCGGATAAGGGAAAGTAGTAGTATTTTTTTAAAAATAAGACGATAGAAACACGCATCTGTTGCTCAATCACAGATAACTATCGACGTAGTTAAAAGCGTGCTATTCACGTGCTATTGCTAACGATTTGAGCGATCACAGTGACATTCGTTCGATACCGTGGTATCGATAGCCGAACATAGCCGATCTGAGCCGAGCGGGGCCGATGCACGCTATAACGCGGCCTTACGTCAAACGTCAAATCTTGTCTGATTTTTTATTATTTCGACTGCTTTTCTCAATATTGGCTTGCCGAAAACCGGCTAAATTATTATAAAGATTGAATGAATATATGTGCGAATAAGATATATCTCGGAAATGGCTCGCGACTAGAATGCGCTCGTTTAATAATCCCGATCGATAACTTTCAACGCGTGTTGTGATCGCGAAAACGTTAAACATCCATGGGTAAGAAATCGTTATCACGTCGCTTATCACCGAGTCGGTGATCTGTGCTCGAGCAACTGGTCGATATCTAAAATGTGTGAAAAAATCATTTCTCTAATGTTAAATTCCAGGGAGAAAATCGAGGAATACGTTTGTATGGGAAGCGGCCGCGAGTCACGTAGTAGAGAATGCTCTTATGTAACAGTTGAAAAACTGACCTTTGTCATGGGGTTTCTAGTTCTCTTCAGTTCTGTTGGCTATGGTACATGGCGGTATGGTCTGCTGAACCTAGTTGTATGGAGCGGACCCTAATTGCTGTATTTGGTGTTGAATAGCGTCGTGAACTAGGTGTGTGTACCAAACAATGATTCTAGGAATGTTGACATTTACATTCGGATAACTGACTCCGCGGTGCTGGTAATAAGCTCGAGAAACATTCATCAGATCAGTTGTCATGTTATTCTCCGCCTCTCGTAAGAATGACATTCCTGACTTCCCTTTAACTGATAAAAAAATAGCAAATTTAACTTTTGACCCCGTTATCTACCTTATTTCATTACCACAGAATCTGCTCTATGGTAAGTGAAATCTCGCTCTGAGCTTTTTCGTCTATGATTCCTTCTTGCAAAAAT
Organism: Micrasema minimum; assembly: GCA_022494985.1. Taxonomy (NCBI): domain Eukaryota; kingdom Metazoa; phylum Arthropoda; class Insecta; order Trichoptera; family Brachycentridae; genus Micrasema; species Micrasema minimum. The sequence continues at coordinate 7,475 of JAGVSP010005608.1, forward strand.
AACTGTCATGGCGAACGGCCGCATTTATTTTCTATTCAGGCCGACCCGCATAAATCCTGGGGAATGAAGACGTAATCGTAAGTGTTATAGCTTTTTAAATATTAACTTCCATCCCCGAATCAAAACTACGTACTACAGCCCAGTCACTTTAATCTTTTCAGGTCTAATTCCCTCCCTTTATATACTTCCTTACTCCTGACATAATATTAGAATATTATAAATTAAAAATGGCCTAGACACTGATCCGTGTCTAGTTATCAGCTAGTTACCGAGTGTCACACGCTGACCGGTACATCACGGAACGCAGATATTATCCCATATCCGTCATCGCTCACGCGTGAAATTCTGGACCACGTGTGAGGATATATTTACAATTTGATGCCTCAAAGGACTAATTAACAAAGCTTCACCTCGTGCAGGTCCTGATGTGGACACTGCACACTGACGATACATGGATTCTTCACCTCTCTTCAAAATTTTCACCTCTACATAAAATTAAATTCTTAACCTCCAAATCACTTCGTTTCATCTCAACACTAGCCTGTTTTTTTCTTTAATCTTCGACGTAGAACTTTTTAATTGTAAATTCCAGTATGAATGATTCGATGGATGGATTCATTACTTAAGTTTTCAACCTGTATTTGCAATTATATCTTTGTTATATCTTGTCAAAATTATAACCTATATACTTACCGTGCCTAACACATCTTCTTATAACCTTGTAAACATACTTATATTTTAATTACACACATTGAATTTCTATAGCTTTGTTTTATTTATATTCTGAACTCTGTGGTATTTCAATCCTTGCTTACTTTTATAAATTTTCGTGAGTCTTTTGCTAACTGATTGAGCTATGCAGGTGAGCGTCTGAGGTTGTGGAGCCAATCAGCAAGCCTCCCACCCTCTACGTTACAATGTCACCTTCAACGCGGGGCCAAGTTCACCCTGTCTTTAATAATTAACCCTGACTTTACTTATTGTATGTAATATTTGACTCACTGGCGCCCATTTATCTCTATAAACTTCTATAATCTTTGAAATCATCCCACCACAGACGGTAAGAATGTAAATAAAACTTATATTTTATTATTATATTTATATATTATGTCAAAACCTCTATCTCATTCCCTTCCCAAAAATCCCCAACCTCTGAACGTGCCAAGACGGAGGACATGCAGAGCAACTTGATGCTGCAACCAGATGCAAGGACTAGAGTAGGCGTGCTGCTATGACGTTTGAACGCTACTTCAACCCTGCAGCCAAGAAGGAGAACATCTGACAAAGAATCAGGTGAAATCGCTCATTATTGAAGTTCTATTTTTGTTTTTTTTTCTTTTCTTTCTAATCAATTTTCTGATACAGAAAGCTACTGGTGATTTACTTTCCTATGAGAATACAAATTCTCTAAAATTAAGTCAGACATTATATGTCTACTTATGTTTTTTTTGTTCTGCTAACATACTGATGCAGAAGACATCACATTGTGTGGCTATTTTGCATGTCACAAATATGCTGTAGGCTGGCATGATCTTGGTTATTTTACTTTCTTTTTTTTTGAGAAAAATAACACAATCTCTCAAAAATTTATTTTTTTTGGACAAAATATCTACTGTATGCATTTGAACATGAAGGTAGAAATTTTTTGTTAAATTAAGTTTGTCACAAACTTGATGGAAAAAGCTGGCGTGGGTAGAATCAAAAAACACTCTTGTGGCAACCTTGATACAATACACTTGTGCTGTGAGAAGTTTGATTCTCATCTTGTTTTTTCTTTTGCTGAATTCTTAGTAAAAAGAAATTTTATCTTTTATATTATTGAACCATCTGGAAGTGAATCTATTTCAGTAGTGAAAAAAAGCTGAATTATCTAATATTTGCAGAATAGTTTTCTGTGAAATAACTTGTGTTTGGAACATGCGTGTATTCTGAACAACATTTTTTTCTTTTCAATATTATATTGAATCTTACATCTTGTGCTGTGCTGTGAACGTTACTTCCTTTACTGAAGATTATTGTGGAAAATCATTCTATGATAACCTGTAAATTTTACAAATAAACTTGTAAAATTAACTTTTACCAATTCTACCTACCTACATGTGGAGTGTAGATTGTTGTACAATTATCTAATGCCATGAGGCAAATTCTTACTATTAACTATTTTAAAAGTTAATACATCCTTATAAATACAGGATTGACTTTTCCTTTATTTATCCTTTATGCCTTTTCGCACAGTGGGCAAACTATGACATTTTTGTAAAGCATGGATACTGAGATATTTTTTTAAATTACAGACGACGAATTGGAAAGTTTAACTATTGAGGAACTAAATGGAACATGGAGCTGCTATTATACAAATTCTCTGAGAACGCACACCGTGGCCGACGACACTTCGTCAGCAAATTGTACAGGTTGTACGTTTGATATTATAACATCTTTTTATTAACTTATTTTGACTTCTAAAGTCTACTTTTTTATTTAAATTTTTTTTCGCTTGGCGAAACTTTTTCGTTGCATTATGGAGGAAATCAGAATCACTCCTGAGACAACGATGGCTGAAATAAAGGAAGCTTGGAAAAAATGAAAATTTACTCCTGCCGATGATGAGTCACAGCTCAGAGAGCAAGCTCATGCCTTTAATCAGACACTTAAATCTTTTGAAAGTTTAAACATGCCTCAACTTCTTATGCATCACCACCGAAGCTGGTGAAGCAGACACACTTTGAAAAGAGAAACGTCGAAGGACGAAGATCTTCCTAAAAACATTTATTTAGGATTAAGTAGTTTAAAAATCAGATTCGATGGATCGCAGAGTATCCACGATTTTGTTTATCATCTTGACATTTTGATCTCCAGCAGACGGATTCAAAACTCCACTCTTATAAATTCTTTTACAGACCTTTTTGTCTGGTATTCCGCTAACATGGTTTGGCCTCTGAAAAACACGTTCGAGACGTGGCCCCAACTTAAGGAGGCACTACTTTTTTAGATTTTCCACCCCTTATCACAGAGATATCATCCTAAAACAGCTCCAAGAGCGTAAGCAGTTGATTAACGAGTCCATGGCAGACTACGTAACTGTAGTGTCCGATCTGGCTCAGAAAATTGAGGTACCCTGGTCCCCCACCACTTATCTTTTGACTCATGTTTTAAAAAACGCCCGACCCTGAATATATTCCTCTTATAACATCAGGAAATATACACTCTCTTCAAGATCTCTTGAAGCATAGCAAAAACGGTAGAAATGTTTAGCTACCGTGAACGCAAAGTAGATGGCTTCACCAAATCGAGCTTTGTTAAGGATAACGCACAGAAGACCTCTAATGTGTACAAATCCAACGATGTAGCAACCATCGTCTCAGCGACAACTCTTCTCCCCATTTTAAGACTTCTCTAACTTTTAGTAAAAAAATTATCTACTGATATGCCTTCCAAGCATACTTTTTCTAGCAAATTAAGTGAAGTGGGTTTTGTTTGAAATGCAAGCGCAATGGTCATCTCTACAAAGATTGTAGGACTGTGAGAACCCATTGTAATTTTTCGCTGTGGGAAGCAAAACACTCTGACGCGAAACTGCTCGTGTCATGACACTAAAGACGCTTCAAATCTCAATAACAATGATTCAAAAAACTAGGATGGCACCGGCGTGGTTTCACTAAAAGGAATTACACAGACCCAGTGGCTTGGAAAGAAGCACTTGGACTTTGTACGCTTATTTTGAATACCGCCAGTATAGCGCCGGTGATATGTGCCCGGAATCGAGATCTACGCCCATTTATGAATTTTACTATCAATAACAAACATTTACAAGGTCTTATGGACACTGGTGCGTCAAACTCTTGTATTGACGCCGCTTTCTTAAAAAACTCTTATTTATCTGTATTCCCTATAGAAAAAGTTAACACTTTTATCACTACAGCCAATCACAGCAAACAGGCTGTCATTGGAAAAAATTAAATTGCCCTTATCAATAGATGGTGCAACTCATAACATATCCTTTTTGATAGTAACTAACCTATCACCAGAAATAATTCTAGGAGTAGAGATTTCTGGATTACATTTAATATCGCTCCCTCGCTATTTAAAAATATATCTATAAACACAGATACTCAGCATTTTTTCTCATCAATGTTTCAGCACTGCACGCTCCTGAGGACTTGCTTGAATTCCAACGGAAGCAGTTGCAGGAAGTCGTCGCTGAATTGAAGACATATCTTTCGAGCGGAGAGGACTGGGAAGGACAACCTTAGTCTACCACAAAATCGAGACTACAGGAAATCCTATTAAACAACGGTATTTATCCATTATCTCCAGTGCGACAGGCACAGTTAGAAGCAGAAACTAGATGAGATGTTAGCTCTAGATGTCGTAGAACCGTCTAAATCGGCGTGGAGTAACCCAGTATTATTGTCGCTAAGAAAGACGATTCTGTTCGTTTTGTTCTGGACTCTCGCAAATTAAATTCAGTAACTATACGTGATTCATATCCCTTACCACACATTCAATCTATATTACAGACCCTGAATGGGTGCTAAATTCATAACTTCAATTGACCTCTCTAAAGCATTCTGGCAAATACCCCTTGATGATAATTCTAAATCTAAAACAGCTTTTGTAGTACCACAGCGTGGACTATTTCAATTTAAAGTTTTACCTTTCGGTCTCCGCAATAGTTCCGCCGAGATGCAACGCCTCGTAGATAGACTCTTTGGACCGAAATTTGACCGAAATGTTCATATTTTTATAGACGATCTCCTAATAATTAGTGAGGATTTTGATTCACAATATCAAACTTTTAAGAAATGTTTTATGTACCTTAAAGGAGGCAAATTTAACTATTAACTTAAGAAAATCATGTATTTTGCAAGTCAGAATTAAAATATCTAGGTTATGTAGTGGACGCACAAGGTCTGCGCACTGATCCTCAAAAAGTAGAATCAATTAGAAATTATCCCAGACCTACTAACGTTAAAACCTTAAGGAGTTTCTTAGGACTTTGTTCGTATTAATCGACGTTTTTATTTATGACTATTCTACCCATTACTGCAACCTTGACCAAGTTGACGGGAAAGCAGTAAAGGTGTATCTAAATTTTGTTGGTCGGAAGAGCCGAAACTGCATTTTTACGTTTGAAAGATGCACTGATTTCTGCACCAGTATTAAGAAATCCCAACTTTGAATTACCTTTTAATCTGCATACTGATGCTAGCGATCTTGCTATAGGATCATTCTTAGGACAGGAGACAGAAGATGGAGAATATGCTGTCGCATTCTTTTCACGCACCCTGACGGGCGTGTGAACGTGAACGTAATTATTCCGTCACAGAGAAGGAATTACTATCCATTTTGGAATCTATTAGACATTTTTCGGCCCTATATCGAAGCATTACCTTTTAAAGTTTTCACTGATCACTACAGTTTGAAGTGGTTAAACTCTTACACAAATCCTACCTGGAAGATTAGCTCGTTGGAGTACCGAATTACTCCAATATTCCTTTGAAGTAATACACGTAAAAGGAAAATTAAATACAGTGCCCGATGCATTATCTCGCATAGAAGTGGCAGCTTTAACCGATTTTCATGACGTTAACGATAGCTCTTATTTACAATTATTTAACGCCGTAAATTTTACACCCTGATTCCTATCCCAGGTATCGTATTGAAAAATAATAAATTATATAATATTTTAAACCTTCAGATAATTTACATGCGGATCATGCGTGGAAACTCGTGATTCCAGCAGACGATCGCATTAGGCTTTTAGAAGAAAATCATACTAATGCCACCAGGCAGCCCATATGGGAATATTTAAAACTTATAATAAATAAATTAAAACTCTTTTGTTACTGGGAGAAAATGTTCCAGGACGTAGCTAACTATATTAATAAATGTGAATTATGCAAAGCATATAAACACTCTCAAAAACCTCCTCTAGGACTGATGAAAAATCCTAAGAAAGTTACAAAACCAATGGAATGTTTATCCATTGACCTTGTAGGTCCCTTACCTAAGTCTAACGCAGGACACGTTTACATACTATCCGTGTTAGACGTTTTCTCTAAATTCTTATGGCTGTTCCCCATAAGAAAATCTTCTGCTGAAAATATCATAAAGCACTTGGAAAATGACATTTTCTAATTCATGGTACCCCTAGAGTCATAATTTCAGATAATGGATCTCAATTTATCTCTAAAAAAATTTAAAGAACTTCTCACTAAATACTCAATCCCTACTTTGTTTTTAAACGCTGTCTATTCTCCTCAATCTAATACCGTTGAGCGTTATCACAAAACTGCTATGACTGCTATCGCAATGCAAGTAGAACAAAATCATCGCTACTGGTGCAAAACCATACCTTTGGTTGCAAATGCAATCAATAATACTGTCAATCTTTCCACTTTGTACACCCCATTTTTTATATTTCACGGCCGAGAACAGAACATGCGAGGCGAATTCCATTCGGAGTCATCCGAAACATCTTTCCAGGGTGACGAGGTGGAAATAGATGAGCCTACTCCCTACGTAGAAAAGTTAGACGAACTTAAAAACATTTACGTGCAGGTTCAAAACAACTTAATGAGCGCCTACAAACGTAACGCGACTCATTACAACTTTAAGACGGAAAGATGCTGTATATACTGAGGGACAGATTGTCTGGAGAACGAATTTTCCTTGTTCGAATGCGGCGGAATTCTTTTCCAGTAAACTAGCCCCACGCTTTGTTAAAACTAAAATCACAAAAGTGATATCTCCTCTTATCTATGCGGTGCAGGACGTTGATGGAAGATTTCGTGGAAATTTCCACATCAAAAACCTTGTGAAAACATGAATAAAATTCATTGTTTTCACGCTTATGTTGTAAATATAACAATGCTAGTATATTAGAATATATGAAATCTCGAATAACTTGAGGTTTGCGTCTAGACTAAAAATTAGCATTTATTCAAACCTAATTATATTTATCTGTAGGAAAGGTGTTCTTTTACTAACTGCTTTGGCAGTACATCATTATTTTTTCTTGCAAGTAAATTCAATAAACAATAATCAACTTCGTTCGCTTTGATCTAATGTTTTTTTCAGTGCACCATGCAGACTTCTAGAATCTGTGAGGCTCACGACACAATAACATTATCTTAAAATGTAATGAAAAATGAATAACTGTCAAATTAAATATTAAATCTTATTCTTATCTAGCTAACTTTCACTGGGAATTTTCTACTTGCAAGAGAAAAATGAATGTTCTTTTAAATCTGTTTACCTTCTAATGTAGTGTAAGTACAGATTGTTCATAAGTTTATTATCCGTCCTTAGTAAAGGACTATGAAACTCTTGACAGTAGGTGAGATTTTCATAGATTCTTGTTGTCAAAAAGAAAACAGTTTGCTTAATAAAATCATATAAATAAATACTCAAAAAAACATTCCTAAAACATTCCATTTAAATTCTTGCCCCAGTTTTGATTTTGCAATGCTAGCTAAAGGAGACGTCTGGAGGTGTGAATTGCAAAATTAAGCTGTAATAAATATCAATCCTTGATGTGATATTGATTTCAATTGATAATAGAAATTACCTGTTTTCTCTTTTTGCACAAACCTTTCAACGTGTAGATAGTTAGCTATATGCTATTCCTTATCTTGTTTCTTGATAATGATGTTTTTGTCTTGTAGTGTATCACGTTGTCAACAACCTTTTCGCTTGACCTAGTTTTTTTCTTGTACAAAAATGTGTGTACGTTCATAGTTATACGATGTGTATAAAAAGTTCTCTAAGTTTTTGTTTACTAAACATAATGTTTAGATTATTGAACAGCTGTGATGTCATGCTGTGGTATTTAGGATAATTAATCTTAGGTGCTAGAAATGCACACAATCACTGAGGACAAGTGTCCGCCAACCCAAAACATTCTGGAGTTTTCATCTCAAAACAGAATGCTTTGTTTAACTTGTTTTTGTATTAATAATGAAATAAAGTCAAATCTGGAGTGTAGTCTCCAAAAAGAGCGCTTTGTTTACTTCTGTTAAAGACAGCTTCTGAAGTCGAGGTTACTAAACCTTAATGTTTCGACAAAGAACTGCTCGGGCGCTCGTTTTTTGCTATGTGTGGGAATATGTCCCAAGCGAAGCAGTTTCTCCAAAACCAAATTACTAGATGGTCCAAGCAAGTGACTGAAATATCTACGTACTTTATTTTAGAATTTCTATGTGATGTAATAATTTTGTATGTTTCAGAATTCTACAATTTTCCTTGTGTACCTTCGAACCAAGGGCACACAGGAAATTACTAATACAACTTGGTAACCCATATTTTGTTTGTAGTACGTATGTTTGATTCTTACTCCAAAACTTCATCTCAAATCTCTAATAGTAACTTCTTGAAATCTTTTTTTTTGTTTATCGAGGAAGGGAGTGTTGTCATGTTATTTCTCCGCCTCTCGTAAGAATGACATTCCTGACTTCCCTTTAACTGATAAAAAAATAGCAATTTAACTTTTGACCCCGTTATTCTACCTTATTTCATTACCACAGAATCTGCTCTATGGTAAGTGAAATCTCGTTCTGAGCTTTTTCGTCTATGATTCCTTCTTGCAAAAATAACTGTCATGGCGAACGGCCGCATTTATATTTTCTATTCAGGCCGACCCGGCATAAATCCTGGGGGAATGAAGACGTAATCGTAAGTGTTATAGCTTTTTAATATTAACTTCCATCCCCGAATCAAAACTACGTACTACAGCCCAGTCACTTTAATCTTTTCAGGTCTAATTCCCTCCCTTTATATACTTCCTTACTCCTGACATAATATTAGAATATTATAAATTAAAAATGGCCTAGACACTGATCCGTGTCTAGTTATCAGCTAGTTACCGAGTGTCACACGCTGACCGGTACATCACGGAACGCAGATATTATCCCATATCCGTCATCGCTCACGCGTGAAATTCTGGACCACGTGTGAGGATATATTTACAATTTGATGCCTCAAAGGACTAATTAACAAAGCTTCACCTCGTGCAGGTCCTGATGTGGACACTGCACACTGACGATACATGGATTCTTCACCTCTCTTCAAAATTTCACCTCTACATAAAATTTAAATTCTTAACCTCCAAATCACTTCGTTCATCTCAACACTAGCCTGTTTTTTTTTCTTTAATCTTCGACGTAGAACTTTTAATTGTAAATTCCAGTATGAATGATTCGATGGATGGATTCATTACTTAAGTTTTCAACCTATATTTGCAATTATATCTTTGTTATATCTTGTCAAATTTATAACCTATATACTTACCGTGCCTAACACATCTTCTTAACCTTGTAAACATACTTATATTTTAATTACACACATTGAATTTCTATAGCTTTGTTTTATTTATATTCTGAACTCTGTGGTATTTCAATCCTTGCTTACTTTTATAAATTTTCGTGAGTCTTTTGCTAACTGATTGAGCTATGCAGGTGAGCGTCTGAGGTTGTGGAGCCAATCAGGCAAGCCTCCCACCCTCTACGTTACACAGTGTTCAGGTAAATGGCTGTTACCCATGTCTAGGGGGTTTTATAAAATTTAACAAAAACAAAGGATAACACAAAATTGGATACATAGTGTAAAGGTAGAATCATTCTTACCATAAATACCATAACTATAACATAATCTACGTAATTTTTTATTTTATAATATTATAATTATTTTCCCCTCTTCTTCTTCCGGTATAAAAATTACCAGTATTTTGTATTCATTCTTTTTTTTAACTATCTTGTTTACATTATCTGTTATTTTTTATTTCTACATGACTTTATCTTTCTCTTTTGCCACGTGCACGCTGTATGACTTTCATAGTATACCCACAAACAGGCTATGCCTTGGTGGGATTTTTGTTTTTATATATTTTTTAAAATGTATATGTGTTTTTTAATGATCTCTCAGGCGAATGTGTGGTAAGACTATGTATGATAGGTGTACAAATGTCGAAATTATGAGCAGAGCGCAAAAGGCCGAGATAAGCACTATCGACGAAATTAAGAAAGGGCTTTTACGATGGTTTGGTCATGAATAAGAGCGAATGAGTGATGAAAGAACGGCTAAAAGAAGTTAAAATGCAAGTGTGCCTGGATGTAGAAGCCGAGGGAAGGCCGAGAAAGACATGGCATGACCAGGTACCGACAAGTACAGTATGAAAGTGGACATGTATAAAAAGTCGGAATTAGTCGGCGTATGTGCATGAGAAGATGTAGAATGTAGAGGAAGCAAAAGAAGTATGTCAGGACAGAGTGGTATGGCGTTCTATCCTCTCTGCCTACTATCTAAAATGGCGTGATGGTTTGTTAGTTGTTAGTTATAATAACATAATTACATAAGATACAATTATATTATACCAAAAGAGGATTGATTTAAAGTTGTTTGTATAATATTTGTTTTACAAATGATTTTCATGCAGTTTTAAATATGTTTCATGTGTGACACCTTGGACTGGTACTGAAGCGTATGACTGATCATCTTATCGTTGTTATAAAATGATCAAAGATACACTGCACTTTGTGTACCGATGCAGTGCCCTATGCACCGTTGGATGTGGACAGTTGGAAAATAGCAGTATTAAAACTTAAGTGTGAGTTTACTGCATTTTTCCTAAACATCGAATTCGATTATTATTATTATTACACGTATTTGGTTTAAATATTGAATCGAAACGTAATGTTAGTTTAAAACCTGATGCAGTAAATACTCATTAGTATACCTTAATACCGATTAGATATTGTAGGTACCATTATTTGTAGATACTTATACACAAATACTATATTATTTATAATATATTTCATAACGTTTTGAGTAGTCTAAGCTTAACTCCTAAACTGGAATTGAACTGAAACTGAAATTATATGTATTTTCTTAATTAGTTGGTAGTCTAGTGATAGGATAGCGGTCTTTGAGTCCAGAGATCCTAGTCCGAATCATATTTACAAGCACAAGCCGCTTAGGTTTAATTTGAAATTGTATTTACAAATTGAAATAAGTATGTGCAAATACCAATAAAGATTGGATTGTTTTTTTTAAATTAAAAAAATATAAATTTACTTCGACTACTACTACTAACTTTCCCTTATCCGCACCCAATGGTGCATAGGGCACTGCATCGGTACACCAATTGCAGTGTCTATTGATCATTTTATTACATTGAGGTAAGATGGTCAGTCATACGCTTCAGTACCAGCATTATTTTAATTATAATAAAATTTAGAGTATGAATAAACAAGTGCTTGAAAGTGGGCATGTAAGAAGTCGGAATAATCGACGTGCGCGCATGAGAAGATGTATGAATGTGGGGAAGCAAGAGAAGTGTGCCAGGACAGAGTGGTGTGGCGTTTTCTATCCTCTCTGCCTACCCCCTTCGGGGAAACGGCTTGATGGTTAGTTAGTTTAGTTAGAGTACGATAAATATCTTGTCCGTCCTCAGCGCACTGGACCAACATAGGTCGCGGGGTTCGATTCCCGACGGAGTAAAATATATTGATTTAAATGGTATTTATTTTATTTCATCTTGGACTGGCGTTAAATGCGTAAGACTGATCTATGTTGCATTAATTTTACAAAATGATCAAGATACACACTGCACTTGGTGTATAAATGCAGCGCTCTATCGACCATTGGTTACTGATAAGGGAAAGTAGTAGTGGGTATTTAAATATATCTCAGGTATCATGAGGTTAATACCAAATTGGGATATTATAGTTATTCAAGCTATCAAGTCCTCACAAATCGGAGTTATGTATCAATGATATTGTGTTTTAGCTGAAATAGGAAATTCAATTCAATTGTTCGAAAATTCCACGAATTGCTCAATTCGAAATAATAGATAGGATCAAATAGTGATTTTCTAGCTAATTCCATAAGGTATTTGATTAAATGGCATTATGTACTGAGGTGATTTTTCTCAAAAACAGTAATATAAAAATGTTCCGAATAATAATAATTATTAATGAAATTATTCGAATAGTATTTAATTAAAATATATTATACAGGATGTAACAAAACTCGATTTACAACCCGAAAACTAGTGAATTAACATCGTATTTGCAGACGACTAAGTAATAATGACTTTTTCATTTTGAGCTTGAAAAAAAAAAAAAATTTCTCACATAAGTTTTCGTTAGAATGGCAGGATTAAGTAAAATTGCTCATATTCTTATTAAAACGCGTTTTTTAAATATGTTTTTTTATGGATAGTATTTATTTTTTTTTATTTTATTTTATTTAATTATGTGTTTCACATTAAGGTTACATATTTAATGGTCCCTGGACTGCCAAATAAGCTAAGAGTTGGGTAATATGGCAGTCCTAAATTGTTATTAATATTAAAAACATTACATACCACTACGGTATTGGAATTATTATGAATATAAAACACACTATTTACTAATAAACTACTGAAATTATAATAAATTATTAAAAACATAACAAACTGAATATGAATATGAAAAATTAATATTAAAACACTACATACTAATGGTAATGAAATATGAAATTATTATAATTATATAAAACATTACAAACTAAGAAAATTATAAAAACTGTTATAGCATTAATACATTAAGGGCATGTTTCATCACCTCCGTTTTAAAACCGGATAACTAAATGTCGGTTGTAAATTTGTTACCAACATTTAAACGATATTTACAACGAACCGATTTCACCACAGAAATAATGACAAATCTATCCTCCGGTTAGCTAGTCAGGACTTTCGTCCGGCAACAGTGCGGCGGCAGCCTGCGGTGTTGTCAATGCTTTCAAGATGTTTCCTTTGGCAAGCTAGAATCAAGTTTTAATATGTTTTTTTGATATGATACCAATCCAATACAATTTAAAATATTGTATTAACATTATAACATTTCCATTTTAAGCTATTTTCAACCCATAAAAAATTTGAGTCGAGTTGTCAAACGATCAAATACGACGCCATTTTTAAATGCGTTTTACAATGAGGGTGGATAGAAAAAACTAATTTTACCGGGGACTACTTGTCAAATACTGTAAAAAATCCAACCCGGCAAAAATGTTTCAAGACATTTCGTTATTTTAGTTATAATCGAGTTTTATTATGTTTTTATAATGTGATACTAATTCAAAACAACATAAAATATTGGATTATCATTATATTATTTCCATTTTGACTGTTTTTCAATGCATTAAAAATTTGAGTCGAGATGTCCCATAACTGTTACAAACGGGACGCCATATTTAAATATGATTTAAAAGGGGAACAAACCTCTGACTATCTTTAACCACGTTTTAAATGAGATTTACAATATTTTTGCGATAATCAGAGGTGAGAAATGCATTTTCAAACTTAACTGCGATTTAGTAGGACATTTTTCGATAATCAGGTTTTAAACGGAGGTAATAAGAAAGGCCCTAAATACCAGAAAATTATTGAAATTGTTATAAAATATTAAAACATTACGAAACATTAATTAGACTTAATACGTGATAATTTGACAACAGTTTGCAAAAAAAATCTACTTCGTACTCAATTTTCTCGAAAACTAAGAGTCAAATCAAAAAAATTTTACTCTACAAAATCGACTCCAAATATTATGCAGATTCACTTTGGTTTCCCGCTTGTACGTCGAGTTTTGTTACACCCTGTATAATTGTAAGACAATTTGACAATTTATGCGTTTTTTATAGAAAAAATATCATTAGATGCAATGAAAAAAAATTGAAATTAAAATTTCATTTAAAATTAACAGAAATGAAGGGGGATTTCTTCTTTTAACCTTTATGCTCAAGCCCCTGAAGATATTATTACGAATTGATCACCTACGATTCCTACTGAAACCTACGGCAGAATAGTGTTAAGTACTAAACTTTATTATTCTCAGAAACCCATTCATTCTCACTTCTCATTCAAAACTGTGCCTAAGTCAACAATACTGAGAATACTGAATACAGACATGATTGGAAGCAAGGAACTGGTTGTAGACACCGAACTCAGACACGAAACTTGGAGAATATCTACTTACACTCGTCTATTTATGAAACCCGCCATCTCCAAAACGTAACAATTTCATTAAACTTTCAATAATTTTTCAATTGTAATTCAAAATTTGTATTGAATTTTAAGTGCGTAATCACAATGACACCTGTAAATCAACTGTAATAAATGAGAATAAATTCACTTTTTTTAAATGATATACTCAAATACACCGTGTTACAAAACTCGATGTACAAGCGGGAAACCAGTGAATCTACATCATATTTGGAATCGATTTTGTAGAATAATTTTTTTTTACTTGACCCATACTTTTCGAGAAAATTGAGTAAGAAGTTGATTTATTTTCTATACATTTTTGCAAATTCTTATCAAATATCATTTATTTACTCAAATAAATATTCTACTATCCATATAGAAAACTAAATTAAAAAACGCATTTTAATAAGAATTTGTGCAATTTTACTTAACATGCGGTACTTATGGAAGCTTTTATTAGAAGAAAAAAAATATATAAGCTCGGTTTCAAAAGTCATATTACACATTCGACTCCAAATACGATGTAGATTCACCAGTTTTCGGGTTGTACTACGAGTTTTGTTACACCATGTAAAATGTACATAAATAACTATTCCAAGCTAAACTAGCTAAGCGATCAATGTTTTGAATGAAGTAATTTTTTTTTCATTCCTTGTTCTTCCATTTGAAATTTTTAACCTTCAAAATATAGAAATTAACACCAACACGTTCGTTTTTAGTCAATAAATAGCAGACATAAGAACTGACAAAATTATGGTCTGTCTAATCATTGTTTATTTAAAAAGCGAACATCCGTCAATCTAGGACCATCTTATTTTTATGCATAGTTCTGCCACATAATCAAAAAGACATATTTATTTGTATGCTGGTATGAATGATGCAGGAAAGAAATCTGAACTTTTTTTACGCATCTCGCGGTTATGCTTGGCTCATTTAGTACATTTTTTGTAAAATACTTAATGCAGCACGTGTAAGGGATATGAATGAACCTTAAAATGGAGGTTTACTGAGTCCTTAGCAACCTTATTTAGATTTCCATGCATACAAGTTTTTTAAGAAGCTTTCATTTTAGGATTTTCCCCCTTCAAAGCATTACTTTTCTTATTATTATTTTAGGCTATCGATGGCGATGTCAAATTATCAGAATATCAAAAATGAATACGCGGAGTATACCTATTGCTATCAATAAATTGTAAGGAAGTCCTAAAAATACAGGGGATCGCAGCTCAAAATTTCGATTGATGGATCATTCAACTAAGAATTACAACGACTACTACATGCTTCCTTTCCTTGTCCGCACCTTATGGTGCATAAGGCACTACATTGGTACACCAAAATGCGTGTCTTGATTTTTGAAGATATATGAAGGTAAAAATTTAATTATTCAAATTGTTGTATTATTACAATTTGACATCTCAACAGAGACGAGAAATTTGGAAGGGAATATGGATATCTAGGCGTTTACAGGGCTTATGACCTGTCATTGGCTGGGTTAAGTGGCCACTTGATGTATTACAACATTCCCCATTCCACCTAGTATTTGATATTCCATATCTGCCAATATACAATAAAATAGCGCGACGCTTCACATGTGAACACTCTCTGTCATCCATTGAGAAAATTGCTAAGCATTTTAGCAGAAACCTTTATGATTGCAAGTGAGATTCTTACCGAATTATATCACCTACTAGGAAACGCCTGAAGATGAATCTTCAATTTGTTATGCTTATAACTTTTACCAGCTAATTTTTATAAACAACATTTTTAGTGTGTCCAAATACTTGTAGACAAAAACTGGATTTCACCCATTACGGGCTAATAATTACAATTTGACATCTCAACAGAGACGAGAAATTTGTATTATTGTCTACGTCTTCGGGAAAATGGCGTGATGGTTAGTTAGTTAAAATAATTTGTTTGTAATTACTGTAATCCTTCATAAAACGACCACCCACGACTAAAAAAAGGGTAGAATTTGGGCTCCTTGATCGGGTTGGGGTGAATGTGTTTATGACAATCTTAGAGCCGAGACAGTGATAGGTGCAATGAAAGAATTTGGTCGCGTATTTAACCTTCTTTTCTTCCGCTTTCTATTAAATTACGCGGATTAGCTTTAAAAAATCGGTAAGTTGTGCTGGACTGAAAAAAGACTCAATAGTATTTAAAACAGTCTAGGGAAAGGGTGGGGCTTTCACTGTTACTAAACCACCCTGACGCTTTTGAACTTGGAGTCAAAGCTGTTTAAAAACATGCAAGAAAAGTCAATAAATTGTTAGGTATTCCTAGTAACTTAATTATATTCCAAATGGAAAACCATTACTAATCGTCCATTACTTTCGTCCGTAACTGTATCACCAATCGTCAACCGCCCACTTCTGCTGATTCATGTTTGCAAAAAATGCCAATGGCAATAAAGGACATAGGCCTCTTTTCATTGAGACCCGTTTTCAGTAGGGGCTCGGGTACACCTGCGCCGTCCCAAGTCCCAATACTTCCAGAGGCTGAGAACGGCAGGTGTACATATCATTTTAATCACGGGTCCATTTTGCTTAAATTCTGCGAGATGATTGATACTACCGAGAAAGGCTTTGACCTCTACACAATTTTGTACTGCGAACTTTTAAGTGAAAAAAATGCAGCGAATCAATCTTATTCCCAACTCTTTCCCTCGCATACAATTTTGGCGAAAGAAAAAAGACGAAAATTGTTTTCTCCTGTTTTTTATTACAAATACTGAAATACTCCTGTACAAATAATACACATGGTTAACAATGAAGTCCTAAAAATAATTTTGTGTATGTTTTTAGCATAAATTAGTTTTTTTCGAGTTAAACATGTGTTTATTAAGTCGGCAAAACTAGATACACCTAGGTACATGAAGGAATATAAAACATTGCAAAAATGTTTTAAATATATTTACTTTTATTTATACTTTTATACAATACGCCTGTAACAGGGCGAAAGCGCTAATTACGTGAAATAAAAATGTAAGTGCTTATTTTAGAATAATTGAATCATGGAATCCATCAAGAATTTTTTTTTTTTTAGAATCCCATGCTAAATTTAAAAAAAAGTAACGACGATTTCTCCTCCGAAACATTGTGCTGAACACCCCGTTTAAAGTTTTTTTGATTTTTGTACCTGCTTGTACTTTTTTTTGCTTGTTTGTAGATCAACACTGAGGCGTTCAAAAAACGTCCGATTGTTTAATTTGTATTGCTATTATAATTGAATTACCCAATCATTCTCACTAAACGGTACATTAATCATAACAAGCGTATTAAAAATACTTTAGTTTTCTGTTACATATTTTTTGCAAACGTTAGTATTTTATATTAGCGACTCGGCTCTCTGCTATATTTGAGTAGCGCAAACTTATTATAACCTACATTTTGTCTCCTGCGCTAAATATTCAGATTTCCCAACACGTAAAACACACTCCACACATACCACAACACAACATACACATGCATAGCCTAATCACTTTATATACTATTGTTTGCTCACTTCAGTCTTGTACATTGTGTTGTCCACGTAATTGGTGTTATGTTGTAAATATTACCTTAAATTAATATTAGTACAATGAAAGCCCCACCTTTCCTAGACAGACTATTGAGTCTTTTTTCAGTCCACAACTCTACGATTTTTTCAACAAGCTAAACAGTGTGATAAAAATACGAATGAATTCACGATTATATACGCTATTGCTTTCTTACTTCATGTCTTGTATGTATTATAATGTGTCATTCACGTAATTGAGTGTAACATGTTGTTATATTAATATTAATTAATATTAGTTCATTGTACCTAACATATCACTGTGTGCACAACATAAAAATATAAATAAAGAAATAAATAATACAATACATAATCTACTACTATCTATACACCACGTAACAAAACTCGATGTACAAGCGGGAAACCAGTGAATATACATAATATTTGGAGTCGATATTGTAGATTTTTAAATTTTATTTGGCGAATTGAGTAATAAGTGGATATTTTTTACTACAAAATTTTGCAGTGTTATCAAATATTCTTTATTTAGTCAAATTAATACTATTCATGGTGAAAACAAAATCATAAACCCCAATTTTATAAGATTTTTTGCAATTTTACTTAATCTGCGGTAGGTACCTACTTATGAAGATTTTAATGAGAAGAAAAAATATATTTTTTTCAAGCACAGAACCAAAAGTCATATTACATATTGGATTCCAAATATGTTGTAGATTCACCAGTTTTCGGGTTGTACTACTAGTTTTGTTACTCCATGTATATGTCGTGTTTTTATTTAAAATGTCTCTAGAAATAGAGATGTGTTAATTTCTAATTTAGTTTTTTTTTCTTTTCCTCTTATTTATTTATTTACGGAAAAAAAAAAACATTTTAAATACATAGATAAGCATAATAGGGATAACAAGCAGTAAACATAAGTGACAGAACATTAAATTGGTGAAGCTAAGACAGAATTACATGAATGTCAAAAAAAAAATTCATATATTTATCATGTAAATGTACAATAGTGCACTGAAATGCCCTAACTCAACACAGATTATCTAGGCCAGATCATTTTCATGGGTTAAATAACGATTGTGACTATAAACGAAAAAATTTGAAATGTTAATACATAAATAAACTAAAAATTATAGCATACAGTGATTGTTCTATACGTATTGCTTCGTTCGAGACAATTTTGCCAGTCAGATTTTAAATTCCAAACACATTATTAGGCACTATAGAAGATGAGTTGTGTATAAAACTGGTTTTTCAGACTAGATCTTATTCGGGGTCTTATGTTACGTTTGTAGATGGGGCTTCACAGCATCGAAATTCCTTTTTGCATCATTAGCACATTTAGTTTAGATGTTTGAAGAAGCAATGTCCATATATCTTTATTCGAATTAGAATGTAAGTAAGTAAGTAAGTAAGTAAGTAACTAACCAACTAACTAACCATCACGCCATTTCCCCGTAGGGGTAGGCAGAGAGGATAGAACGCCATACCAGTAGGTAGGTAAAATGCAATTTATCTACATTTTGAATGTGTACAAATACTTGTAGACAAATTATTGGATTATACCCATGTTGGGCTAATATCAGATATTATTAGAGATTAATACAGCGAACGGGTGGGTGGTGGCCCAGTGGGTAGCGTCGCGGTATCTGAGTCCAGAGATCGTCGGTTCGAATCCCCACTTCGATACGACTCGATTCCTATTTTCAAGCACAAGCCGCTTAGGCTTTATTGAAAATAGTATTTACAAATTGAAATATGTGCAAATATCATAAGATTGCATAGATTTCTTTTAAAATAAAAAAATAAAATAAAAATTGATATCCCAACAGAGTCAGATAAACTCTGGATTTGGATTATCTAGGCGTTCACAGGGCTTATGACCTGTCATTGGCTGGGGTATAGTGACCACTTGATGTATTACAACATTCCCATTCCGCCCAACATCTGATATAACCAAATTTCGAAAATTTTTTTGACATTGAATTATCACGCTTCGTTTCAATTTTACGAGAGATTTTCTCACTGGCGACATCTGTTGAGAAGATTGTTAAAATACGAAGAATCGTTTATTGGTGGGACAAGTTACAATGCGTTACTGAAGATGTTTTTAATGTGCTTTATTTTGTCCCCATTATTATATATATTTCGGGGGATACGACCTCCACAGCCCGAGCAGTCAGCATCTCGTGTACGCCTACCCTATTCACGTGTTCACCTCCCAGCACGTACAAGCCGCAGTGGACGGCTAAGCGGCAGAAGTACGTACGGGACAAGTTAAAATGCGTTACCGAACTTTTGTAAGGACAAGTAACAATACGTACGGGACAACTGAACAGCGTTTTAATCTAACTTTTTGTACAACATTATTATATATTCAGGCGAGATACGACCGCACTGGCGGAGGTGATTCATCCACCGCGCCGTGTTCTCATTATACGCCAGGGAATCCTCGGGAGAACGGGTGGCCAAAAACTGTAAAGCCATATTTAATATATACATACATGTCATTTACATTTTTTTTACTGATGTTTTTGGTGGAACTGCATTTTTATCGGAGGTAATTAATAAAACACGTTTTTTTGTGCTGATGACTACATACATTATTTTATCTATTTAAATATAGATTTTTTTTAGATGTTAGGCGGAATGCGGAACGACAATAAGTACATTAAAATGTCACTCAACCAATGAAAGTTGAAGCCCTGTAAACTTCTCATGCACGCAAAATAATCTTAAATACTTTTTCATTCCATTGATATGTTTCGCAGTTGTGACGCGTTATTGGCAAATTGTTTTAGAAATATATCGATTATTGTCACATATACGTAAACATTCACAACTGCGAGATGTATATCTACTTTGCTTGTAATCTGGCCCTTTTTTTCTTTTGTTGATACAGCAATAAACGCGTCACAACTGATAAAAATATGGTTGTGATCTGGGCCTTGGACTTCTTTTTCCTGTTGATCAATAAAATGAAAAATACTTATTTTATGTATCAATTTGCGGGTACAACTAAAAATAGTTTCGACTACAATTGCTCAATTTTTTTTATCTCTTTGTTGTTTTAAATGCGATACTGTATTTTTCCTTTTATTAACCGCAATATCTAACTTATTTAAGACATAATATGCTATCCCGGGATTGTCGTATTTGTTTTATATTATGTATTTGTCCGCCTCGTAGCATAATGTATCTATATTATGTATTTGCATGAAAAAAATACCACAGTTTGCAAGCTTGGTACCGTTTACCAGTTATATGATCTTTTTTAAATATAAATAATATCAATAAAATAAAGAAAAAAAATAATTGTTTAAAAACAGGGAAGTGTACCAACGTTCTCTTACATTGATTCCTTTTACGCATATTGGATCCGCCACGATGAGAACTCTCTGGTAACTTCGTCCGAACGAGGATCGGAAAATGGAAAGAAGGACTTACCAGAGCTGGACTCAACAAGGGTGGGAAATGAAAAATGAAGGACCACCACGAAGGGCGAAGTATCCTGGAATACTCTGGAAACCCCACGTCGAACTGGCGCGGCGGGACACAAACGAGGGGCAGCAGCACAATTTTACTCACTTTCTACGAGGGGGCATCGGAATTAGTTGCTGGGAAGCTTGGAGGTGGATGACAAGTATGACGAGGGGATTTTGATGGAAATGAACGAAAGAAGATCAGGTATTGGAGTTCACGAGAAGGATGGATGTTGCGAGGTCAGAGTAATGTTGCTGCGCTGAGCGGGTTTTCGAGACTAAATTTGAGTTGGAAAACAGGTGACAAAAACGGACTGGAATGTGGTGAAGGTAGGGAATAAATTTCGGAAGGAATTCGAACTACCTATCACCAGAGAGTAACAATAATGGCCAAACAACATATATTATTTTCGTGCGTTTTTAACGATAAAAAGATTGATTTAATCAGTAAATTTCTTAATCCCTTTATTTTTCTAGTCTTCCTATACAACGTGTTACCTCACAGCGGCATAGTGGTAAAAAGATTTCTCATTCAGCAGACCGCTCGGTGTTCAGGTTCGACCCCAGACCCGGTCCCCGGGACCACACCTCCGTGAAGATTCCTTAACAAAACCAGTTAAAGAGCTCTGAAACTCAGCCTTTTTGTTCCTGCTTATAAGTATTATACAGATCTGGTCCGACTTTCAAGCAGAGAAGGGTTAGTAGCATACAAGATGTTATCTTCCTAAAAGATAACTCGAACACACGTATTTAACCTGCGTTATGTATTTTTAAATAGGATTTAAGATCCTTTTCTTGATTAATGTTTTGTTTTTGTTTTCTTGCCATTCAATGGTCGCCAATGCCTGCTCGGTCGATTTTATAAATATTTGTTCCTTAAGTTTTATATAGCAAATAATCGAGTAATATTCGATACAAAATTAATACAATATTATTTAATTAGTAAATGAAACTTTACTCGACCCTTACTGTAGATCATAGGTTCCCAAAGTGGGCCACCTGGCCCCCCAGGGGGCCCTGGAGAGATCTAAGGGGGCCTTCTCTGGTTCTGGGGGAGTAAGGGAGCCCTGGGAAGCAATCAGGGGGCCATGAGGTGCTAAAATGTATGACCTTATTTAATTTTAAAAATCTGTTATTACGACATACGTATAATAAATATCATCTATGATTTTGTGATGTTTCAAACTATATGCGTACACATGTAGTTCATGAATCGACAGCTATGGGCCTATGATGGTCGGTTTACATTGTCGTTACAGCGTTATTTATGACACTATAATTAAATGTAAAAAAAATAAGTACACTACATTTTTTACTATTAATTTTTCGGTTTTATTTAATTTGTAAAAAAGGGGAGCCAATTTCCATGGGGGGGGAACCTATGCTGTAATTTTGCCAAAAAAAGTATGTTATCAATAACATTTTTCATAATAAAAAAATATGCATATTATACATGGACATAAACGATCATGTTATTATGTATATCACGTAACAAGAATTTTTTTATATTTATCAAAAATTATACCGATTTTTGCGGTCCTTGAAGTTATGTAGGTACTGCTGGAACGGGCTAAAAAATACAAACATTTTAAAAGAAATAATTAATAATACATTACGTTAGTTGTAAGGCCCTTTACATTAATAGAAATAGAAAGTGATCCCTTTACCCCGGGGATATATACATTTACACTGTTCAATCTAGAACCTTAGACTGCAATCATTTCCAACATTTCTGACAGTTTATTGATTACTTCTGTAATAAGACTTTAAATTGAATAGCACTTTCCTCAGATGCAGGGCCCTAAGGATAAATAATGAAGATGTCAAAAAAGTTGTTCGAGAAAAAACATGAACGAATTACACTCAACCGTTCTATCAAAAAGAGATATGACGCCATGATGGCTTTTAATGTTTTTTTTTTGCTGTCAAGAAAAAATCGTCTGTAAGTGAATATTGATACTACCTACTCGTGTATTCCTTGTAATGTACCTACCAATCATATCATGGTGTAATTTGTGAAATGAATGGCGAAAATTATAACTTACTAACTTACCATCACGCCATTTCCCCGTAGGGGTAGGCAGAGAGGATAGAACGCCACACCACTCTGTCCTGGCACACTTCTCTTGCTTCCTCCACATTCATACATTTCTCATGCACGCACGTCGATTATTCCGACTTCTTACATGCCCACTTTCAAGCACTTGTTTTACTTGATCATGCCATGTCTTTCTCGGCCTTCCTCGATTTCTACATCCAGGCACAGTCGCATCATATAATCGCTCTGCATGACCGAACCATCGTAAAAGACCTTTCTTAATGTTGTCGAAAATGCTTATCTCAGCCTTGCACTCTGCTCTAATTTCGACGTTTGTACACCTATCATACATAGTCTTACCACACATTTGCCCGAGAGATCGCATTTCAATTGCATTCAATCTACTTTCGTCCTTATTTTTCCAACACCACGCTTCTCTACCATACATAAGGGTTGGTACCAGAACTGCATTATGAACTGCATCTTTAATTATTCCCTGCCTACTTATTGTTTTTGTTAACTAACAAACCATCACGCCATTTCTCGAAGGGTAGGCAGAGAGTATAGAACGCCACACCACTCTGTTCTGGCTCCGGCACACTTGCCTTGCTTATTCCATATTCATACACCTTCTCAGACGCAAGCCGATATACCAACTTTTCGCACGTCCACGTTAAAGTATTTTTTTAAATTTTTATTATAATCGCCATCTTCTATGCGTATCCACTCGTGCCCGTCTTCAGCTCCTTCTCTTTAATTTCTAATGCTCAAGGATAGATGAAGGCCCGAAATAGGGCGGTATAAGAAGTTGTGTGTCTATTGAATTTAATGTTCTTTTAATTAACTAGTCGTAAATTCATGATACAATTTGAATTAGTCAGCTCTCGTCTGCTTCTAGTTAGTTACTGATCTACACATGGTGTATCAAAACTCGATGTACAAGCAGGATATAAGTGAATCTACATAAAAAATTGATCTGACGAAATTTTGAAAATTTATTTATTTCATATAAACGGTACTCGGTACCTTTTACAATAATAAGTAAAATAATTAACAAAGTAACACAATAATATTAAGATTA
>JAGVSP010005609.1:0-25485 GCA_022494985.1 Micrasema minimum
CGCAAAATAAATACGATTCGAATGGCGATTAGTAAACTGAACAAATGATTAAGAGTGAAATGATTGACACAGCTCGGTCATACAAACTCATTCTGTAAACATATCATAATATCAGTTGTTGAAATCAAACTAGACGCAGACGATGTACTTCTCGTAGTTAATTAGCAATGCCACTGTTTTCTAAATATTTTTTTTCTATTAGCGTGCTATTTAACAAAGCAAAAAAAAATGTATTTTTTTTATGTGTGTTCTTAATTGAGATACGATTTTTTAAAGTTGCAAATTTTAAATACCGCGCCAAATACCACCATGTACTAAGTTTCGCAGGAGTGACGTCATAAAACAGGTGGCTAACGGTGCGGCGGTAGGTGGTATTTCTCCAGCCAGTAACAAAACTGTCAAAAATCTATGCAAACTGACGCGGGACGGACGGCCGGAGCACAGATAATATACCGTCAACTCAACTGTCAGATATACTGTTAACGCTGTTCTAGGGAGACTGAATGGCGTCCATCTTGTTTTGCGATAGAAGCTTGTATGTAGATTGTATTCCATATTAAAATTCCATGGAAGCGGTCCACTTTTTTAAAATGCGGATACGGGGGTTTAAAAAGCAAACCGGAAACACTACACTTATGCCCACTTTATATGAGACAGTTTCTTGTTCAGAAAACTACACAGTTTCTTGTTCAGAAAACTGTGCAGTCTGTCAAACTTCTGTCAAAAGACACGCTAAATATGTGTATTTTTGAAACGCGATTGTAAGTTATTATCGTATGTTTGCTCTCAGGAAATTGTATATTTAGCTAATTATGTATATATGTTATTGTTTTTTTACGTATTTAAAAGCATACAATAAACCAATGTCTATTTAAACGTTTACATAAAAGACATTGACTGTCATGTCAGCTTAAATCTGACACTAGCACACAGTTTTTCATGCAGTTTTACCTTTATACGGGACCGTTTTCAGACTGCACAGAAAACTGTGTAGTAAACTGCGCCATATAAAGATAGCTTTAGATACAAGGAGTGACGTCATTGTTTAAGATTTTGAAATGAATGCTATTTTCAACATTTTTGATTTATTTTTGCGTACATTTTTGGGATTTTTCATCCCACTTTTTTTTTTTAAATATTCGCGTCTAAACGAAAGCATTTTTAAAATTCAATTCCGGGTAGCAGTGGATTTCCTCATTACAAACAGCTTCTAGGTCTAATGAGATATTTTCTTTACTATTCTGAGATCGCGTATTATACAATATTTACATAATAGAAAGAAACGGTTTACAGATGTTTAATGTTCCAATTACTTGACTACGTACAAAGTGTGTGAGTTGACCTCCGCGTTCCTTCAATACCATTCATTTATTATTATTAGGATAATTTATTAAGCGCCATTTTTGTGAGAAATCACCTCAAGGGCGCTGTACGTTCGATATTCTTAATTAATTCCATTCCCAATTCATGAATAAAGGATCTGACACAAGGATTATTTAAGAAACAATATTAAATATATACGTAGGCGAGGTACTGAACTCCAGTTCGTCTTGCAGCTACAAAGCGCATGGACGGTTGGAACTCAGCTTCACCAACGTACAAATTAAATTAAAACTATTTTACTAAAAACGCGATACAAGTGACATACTAATTATACTGATAGCAGATAGTCTAGAATCCAGGTCGTCTTGCAGCTACAGAGCGCATGGACTATCGGAATGCCAGCTTCCATCTGATATTAGTAATTGAGGTAAATGATTTTACGAAAAAGTTTAGTAGTTTTAAACGATTGGGGCAGGATTACAATACATATTTTTAACCTAACTATTTACTAAATATGGCTTGAATTTACCGAGAGACCCTATTACAATTTGTCTTGCAGCTACCAAGCGCATGGACAATTAGAGTAATAGATACATTTGATCAAAAAATTTATTGAATCAAGAACAAATTAAAATTATGAATGAAAATATGTTTTGAATTTCTACACAATAATCTATTTTGGTTGTGAGCTGTGTATTATTATCTGAAGTAATAATAACTTTGTCGATAAAAATAAAATGGGGTGTATAAATAAAGGATGACAAGGTATTGATCATAATGAGGGAATCCACTGTTTTCTAAAGTATTTTTTTTTCTATAAACTTACTATTTTAACTAAACAAAAAAATATATATTAATATTTTTTTTATAAGTTATTGATGAAGATACGATTTTTTAAAGTTGCACATTTCAAATACCGCGCTAAATACCAACTATGTACTAACTGCGTCATTTTTGCAGGAGTGACGTCATAAAACGGGTTGTTTAAGGCCATGGTATTTCTCCAGCCAATAACAAAACTGTCAAAAATCTATGCAACTGACGCGGGAAGCACAGATAAAATATACCGTCGACTCAACTGTCATATACTGTTAACAGCTGTTCTAGGTAGACTGAATGGCGGCCATCTTTTTTGCAATAGAAGCTTGTATGTAGATTGTATTCCATATTAAAATGCCATGGAACGCGGCTACGGGGTTTAAAAACGGAAACCGGAAACACTACACTTAGATACAAGGAGTGACGTCATTGTTTAAGATTTTGAAATGAATGCTATTTTCAACATTTTTTATTAATTTTTGCGTGCGTTTTTTGGATATTTCATCCCACTTCAAAATTTTTAAATATTCGCGTCTACACGAAAGCATTTTTAAATTCAATTCCGGTAGCAGTGGATTTCCTCATTATACATAAACACATTTTACATCTACTAACAACTAACTGATGTTTATTCAACTTTAAGAGCACATCTATTGTATAATATTATTTATATTATTATTAGGTGTGTATTTATTTACTACACTTCACGTACAGAACAGAATATATCGACACTAATTGACGAGTTTATTACTGAACTAAGTTTTGAGAATAGGTGTCTTAGAAGAATTTTAGGTGTGCGGTGGTTTGACTTTGTAAGGAACACAGAGGTGAGGCAACGGGCACAGCAACCCTTGGTATCTACTGTCATCCGGCGAAGGCGTTTCGGCTGGCTAGGCCATATACTACGTATGCCTCCCGAGAGCCTTAACCATGCTTGCCTATTTTACAAGGCATCAGGTTCTCGGCGTCCCGGTCGTCCACTGTTGACAATTCGTCGGCAGTTTGCGTCAGAGCTGCGGGACGTGGACTTGACTTGGGAGGATGCGCGGGAGCTGGCGGCCGATCGCTTGGCCTGGAGGCAGTTTGTGGATTCCATATGCTCCACATAGGGAGCGGATATGGTATAATGAATTATTACTGAAGAGCAATTTCAAGTATAAGTACCAAACATGAAGCAAAGTTATTGACAAATCTAAACTATTATTGTATAAAGGGCTCTCTTACACGAGAAAGTTCATACGAATAGTTTCATAAGTAATTAGTGGTTGTGTGATTGGCCCTCACGATGTCCTGGCGGTATTGGGGAGCACATAGACCTTCAGTTTATACTGGATCAGTTAGAAGTGAACTGACGCTCGTCCGCTATACTGCTTTTGTTCACTATTGCACCATAATTTGATAAAATACATAATTTAATAAACAACATTTTGAGTGTGTCCAAATACTTGTAGACAAAACTGGATTTCACCCATTACGGGGTAATAATTACAATTTGACATCTCAACAGAGACGAGAAGTTTGGGAAGGGGAATATGGATATCTAGGCGTTTACAGGGCTTATGACCTGTCATTGGCTGGGTTAAGTGGCCACTTGATGTATTACAACATTCCCCATTTCATCTAGTATTTAATATCATATCTTATCAATATCCATATCTTATCAATATTCATATCTTATCCATATCAATATCCATATCTTATCAATATCCATATCTTATCAATATCCATATATTGTCATTGTACTCTCTGCACATACGAGAGAGAGGATTCTAATATCCTGTATTAGCGTTGTGTCAAGGTGACTATTTATAATTTTATGCAAGCAAGTGAGATCGATTACTCTTCTCATTTTTCTAAACTGTCCATGTTAAAGAAATGTAATCGATCTTTATAGTTGCAGATAAAACACAATACTTGCTAAAAAGAAACTGTTTTCTTGCAGGCGGTCTTTGGTGTGCTAATGTCAAGAATGCCAAGTTATTTTCTAGTTGTCTGAATTGTTTTAAAACTTTTGACATAGCTTCCTAAAATAGAAATAGTAGAATATTTTGCTGAGAGTCCTCTAGGACTTTATAACAGCTGTGGGTGGGATAGTGGGTTCGTTATCTCCCCTCAGAGCTTCCTAAAAAAAACTGCGGAAAGAATAAGAAAAAACTAAAATGGTAGTGAATTTTTTCATATTGCGAGGATTTTGATACAGCGGAAAGTGGTCCAAGTGGAATCTCATGACACAAACACAGAAATATACTTACACTAAAACGTGTTTCAAAATGATACTTTATAATTTACAAAAAAGTAGCCTAGGAACTCCTAGTCAATCGTAGTAATCCTAAACTTATTTTCGAATCATGCCGAATTCTTATTTTTTTTAATTTCGACTCGCTAAAAACATCCCTATTTATCCAAAGCGAAAAATGCAATTTCATTGAAGTTTTGTCGATAATGGACCGGTTAGTATCGATTTTTCGCATATAAACCTAACGACCTCAACCAGCGCTTCGATTCTGTAAGTGTTTTTAAACTACTGCGCATACGATTTTGTACTGAATTCGTATGCGCAGAAGTGTCTAAAAACCTTAGAGAATCGCACCGAAGTTCAGCAACTACATATTTATAATAACAAAATTAAAAAGACCGACTTCTTAATTAATTTTCGGTTATTTATGACTATTTGATAGCAGCCCCGAAATCGAAAAATTTGGATACCTATATCATAATTACGCAAATATTTATTTTCATCTTAAATAAAATTGTCTCGCGCCAAACGGACAGTTTGATAAGTAAGAACTGACGATCTACGCGGGCCTACAAAGTGTACACCTACAGTCACACGGCGTGGTGTATGGATACCGTGTACAGCCCACTACAGACGCGGTCCGGTGTGAATGAACTGGCCCCACCCCTGACCCCTGGGCGGGCGGGGGTGAACAACCCTCTCCAGGGGCGGGGGAGGGGGCCGCTGCACGCACCGCCACTCAGTAATAACATCTTCATGAAAGTTGCACCAAATACAGAATCATTTATATCAATAACAAATTGAATGCATACTATCTGTGTGCATCAGTATGTACTAATCAAAACGTGGAGGATGCGTAATAATGTGTAGCTGCAGCTGGAAGATGTTATGTTTTGACTGTAG
The DNA here is from genome assembly GCA_022494985.1 of Micrasema minimum. Classification (NCBI taxonomy): domain Eukaryota; kingdom Metazoa; phylum Arthropoda; class Insecta; order Trichoptera; family Brachycentridae; genus Micrasema; species Micrasema minimum. The sequence goes on from JAGVSP010005609.1 coordinate 5,282, forward strand.
CGATAGTTTGTTTGTCAAAACATAGATTATGTCATAAACCGCTCCCATGCTAATGAAATTGGAACACGTAGCATAAAACATATACAAAATCCAAAAATTTGCTGGTGTGGATATTCGCTAGTACAAAGCCATGCATGATGCCGCTCCAGAGTATTTAAAAGAGCTTTGCATTCCAGATAAACTAGCTGAAAGGCGTCTCTCTTCGATCAGCTACATCTACAGCTATAGGCAGGGTTTTAGTACAGATCCGTAATCAGCGCACAAAGTTGGAAGAGCGCGCTTTTGCGGTTGCGGTCCCTGTGGCTTGGAATGCTCTCCCACCAGAAGTGCGCAACTGTGAGAGTGAAGTGATGTTTCGAAATAAGACCGAAATAAGAATTTTAGAACCGGGTTGTGGTCTAGTGGTAGATTCGAGGACTCCGGATTAGAATCTCTAGGTTCGAATCCCACTCCAGCACAACTTGTTTCCTGCTTTCTGACACAGTTATTTTCGACTATTTGAAAGCAGTCCCAAAACTGAAATATTTGAGTATATCATAAGAACTCAAATGTTTCTTTTTACTATTAAAAAAAAAAAAAAAAAAAAAAAAAAAAAAAAAAAAAAAAAAAAAAAAAGACCTAAGTATATGTTCTCAAAATCTTTTGATTAATTTTGATAATGGTATTTTCTACTCAGAAATTGAGTTTTCACTCACTTTAAATTTCCGAGCCGTTAAATTCAATATTTAAAGCGCCCTTGAGGTATATTTATACGAAAACGGCGCTGTATAAATTATCCATAATAATAATAAAAAGCGAAAAGGGGAATGTTGTTATACGTCGAGTGGCCGTTTAACCCAGACAATGACAGGTGATAAGCTCTGTAAGCGCTTAAATATCTATATCCCGATCTTGGAAAGAACTTCTTCATCTCCGCTGAAATTAAATAAGAATCATTCGAGAAAAACAACGGAAATTTAGAAAACGAAAACACACATAAATTTTTATAGGGAAACAGTCATAGCGTTAAAATCTCGTATAATTAGGTACCCCGCAGACTAGAGACTTTCTATCGGGCGATAGTTTAGTCGGGTTGGGCTGCTAGCGCGCACACTGAATCAACAAAACAGTCGGGTTGGTGATGAATGCGCAGACTAGAGAACAGTCGGCCAACTGCTCTCGAATGATTTTCCAGTTAATAAACGACTTTTGAAGAGAGCGGTCGCAATGAATGTTGGAACAATATTGTCAAGAAAAGTTATTATTGCTGCAATACTACGAAGGAGAAAGCTATCGCCCGATTAAACGATCGGCAAGTGTGCGCGCGTGGAAGAGCGCCATACTTATTAAGCTATCGGCCGATAGTTTATCGATATAATAGTTTAAAGACAATCGCAAGGCCTATTAAACTTAGCAATCGGGCGATACCGGATCGTTGTAGTATGCGCACTTGCATACATCTTCATACTGATTAAAAGCCCGACTGAACTATTCATAACAATCGAATCTTAGACCTCAGTAACAAACGCAAGAAAGAAGTGTGGTTACCACATTAGAGCTAAGAAAACATTGTACTGGACTCTTGTCGTAGAATAGGTAAACACGAGAGGAAAATTTTAAAAAATACAGGAAGAAAGAAATATGATATATTTAAACGTGTCTAATGATATGCCATATTCGTGTGCCAGTAGGTACCCCTATTCTGAATTATTATGCCCGTTATATCGCGGGTCGTTTATTTTCCATGCTAGGGGCACAAATGGATTGTTTATAATGTATATTATACAGTACTTATTATCCAGCTCGTTTATCTACAGATCCAGCATGTGTGATAATAATACAGTTTTAAGGTCACCTATAGACCGGACCGGTTTGGACCATGTGGTCAGCTGTCGGCGTCGCGTCGGTGTGTACAATAATTTAATGATAATTATTTTTAATTACTTGCATAAATTATTGCGATATGCATAGTAACAAATTATTTTTTTTACAAACAGAAGAGTTTGTCGACCGCAAATATTATTATTAGATAATGTTGCTTTTCAATTTTTTTTAATTTTTTTAATCTGAATAATAATATTAATATAATATGTCAGAATTCATACTCAATATTCAGTACTTAGGTAGGTACTTAAATATACTTATTACGATATCATAAATATCAATTTAAAGTTTGCTTTGATAGTTCATGAACGTGATTAATTTACATTCATTGACAAACTAGCAAACGAGAAATTATTAGCAACTAAATTATAAGTTTTAAAACATTCTGCGATAGGGAAAAAGCTTAACAAAAGCTCGAGAAAATACAGAAAGGAGGGCGTATAAACATCTGCACTTTTAATTTCAATCTTGTTGAATGCTTTCTGAGCAAAACAAAACACGCGTTTCAAGAAAAATTTCCAACAAACTAATAAGTGAGAATTCACCCGACGATATTAAAACTTCAGGGTTATGAAACCCAAACGAGAGCAAATTAAAGCCATATAATAAAATTATTTTCGAAAAGCATACGGTTTCCAAACATAATAAAATACTTAGAATGGATACCTCTCGGGGAACGTTAAATATCTATCTTTAATAGTTAAGGGAGATAAATATATAGTGGGTGGGATGAGGTTGTAAGGTCACACGGTATTAGTGGTTCAATCCTCCCCGCAGGCCGTGCTGCGGAGCGGTGGAAGGTTGTATGTCTCTCTCCTCTCTAGCGGGGAACTAGAAGCCAAATCAACCCTCTCCAGGGGCTGGGGGAGGGGGCCGCTGCACGCACCGCCACTCAAATAATAACATCTTGAATGATAAGTTGCACCAAATACAGAATCATTTATATCAATAACAAATTTAATGCATACTTTCTATGTGCATCAGTATGTGGAGGATACAAAATAATGTGTAGCTGCAGCTGGAAGATGTTATGTTTTGACTGTAGCGAAACTCCCGCGATAGTTTTTTTGTCCATAACATAGATTACGTCATAAACCGCTCCCATGCTAATGAAATTGGAACACGTAGCATAAAACATATACAAAATCCAAAAATTTGCTGATGTGGATATTCCTTAGTACAAAGCCATGCATGATGCCGCTCCAGAGTATTTTAAAAGAGCTTTGCATTCCAGATAAACTAGCTGAAAGACGTCTCTCATCGATCAGCTATAGGCAGGGTTTTAGTACAGATCCGTAATCAGCGCACAAAGTTGGAAGAGCGCGCTTTTGCGGTTGCGGTCCCCTGTGGCTTGGAATGCTCTCCCACCAGAAGTGCGCAACTGTGAGAGTGAAGTGATGTTTCGAAATAAGACCTATATGTTCTCAAAATCTTTTGATTCATTTTGATAATGGTATTTTCTACTCAGAAATTGAGTTTTCACTCACTTTAAATTTCCGAGCCGTTAAATTCAATATTTAAAGCGCCCTTGAGGTATATTTATACGAAAACGGCGCTGTATAAATTATCCATAATAATGATAAAAAGCGAAAAGGGGAATGTTGTAATACGTCGAGTGGCCGTTTAACCCAGACAATGACAGGTGATAAGCTCTGTAAGCGCTTAAATATCTATATCCCGATCTTGGAAGAACTTCTTCATCTCCGCTGCAATTAAATAAGAATCATTCGAAAAAAAAAAAAAATACCAGTAGATAAAACAAAGCTTTCCTAAAAAACTTGTGGGGACGTAATTTGATTTTTAAATTGTTTTATGCTTTAAAAAAATTAATACCACACGCTTAAACAATGTGTAGATCGTATAGATGTACCCCGAACGAGTGATCAGAAACGTCTATAAAAAATTCAGTATATGGGTATATAATGCTTTCTGAGGAAGTTGTGGAAAAAAATTGTTATAATTTTTTTTACTTTAATTCAAAAATAAAAATAAAACGCATTTGTCCCTTACGTTATTTTTTTAAACCATTTCCCTTTTCCTTATGCGAGACGGCATAAGGACTAACATTGTTTATTCGATCGCCGGACACCGGCGAAGACGCTTGTGTGCTCACGTCACTTTGTTTGTTGATATTTTACTAAAAAATTCATCGTATTTTTATTCTGTTTATACGGTTACATATGTATGTATTTGTTAAGTCACACCAATACTAAAGATAACTCGAAGTATGAATACGAATTATGTTTCTCAACATTTCAAATATAAAATTAGCAAATTTTTTTTTTCTTTGTTTTTATTATTATTATGGATAATTTATATAGCGCCGTTTTCGTGTAAATATACCTACCTCAAAGGCGCTTTAAATATTAAACTTATTTAAATATTTAATTTAACGGCTCGGGAAATTGAAGTGAGTGAAAAAATCGTAAATAATATATTTTTTTAAATACGTGTTTTTAGATGGCCAATAAAAGAAAACGTAAATATTCCATGATTGGTCAAAAGATGAGATTTAAAGAAAAACGTCTTTTGCAAATCCAGTAATTAACAATTTTTATAGAGCTAGCTTTTGTATCTAGTTGATATTTTTTTCTTTACTTTGTAAACTATATAGTTCCTCCGAGTAAAAACTACTATGGTCTTTTATCGATCCTTTTTACGAAACTAATAGACGCTGATATTGTTAAAATAATTTTGATAGTGCAGAAGGATCCGGAACAAGAAAGCTTTAAGATATGGCGGATCTATATGTGTAGAAGATACAAGAACTCAAACATCTTCAACTGATATTATTTCTGATGTTGGTATTCACAATTCATCACCAGTTTCTACGAATGAGAAAGAAGTAAGCAAGTAAGTAAAAACAGCATATGAGAGAAAAAATAGAACGTGAAACTATTTTGCAAGCTGACAGTAGTACTTGGTTAGAATTGAGGCGAAAATATGGTCACACAGCATCTTCCTTTGGAAAAATTGTTCGTAGAAAAGAAAATATAAGCTGTGCAGCGCTAGTGAAATCATTACTGTATAATGTTAATATTTCCCATGTTTCCTCAATAAGTCACGGAAAACAATACGAAAGTGAAGCATTACGTCGAACTGCTATTGAAACTGGACTTGAAATTATGCCTTGTGGACTTTTCATTGATAAAAAAAAATCTCATTCTTAGGAGCCACACCTAACGGTACAGGTGATGGAGTAGTGTTTGAAGTTAAATGTCCGCTATCTTCATTCAAAATTAGGATAGATAAAGCTATAGAAGACAAGAAAATTACTTTTTGGAAAAAAAATATCAATGGTGATTTGGTTATCAATACCAATCATGATTGGTATTATCAAATCCAAGGACAACTTCACATTACGGAAAAAAATACGTGTGTTTTTGTTGTATGGAGTGGATCAAATTGTCCTCTTAAAATAGAGTACATAAGTAGAGACGACATATTTTGGGAAACGAAAATGGAACCTAAGTTAGTAAAATTTTATTTAAATTGCTTACTTCCAGAAATAATTGATCCAAGACACAACAGGAATATGCCAATAAGAAATCCACAGTAATATATTATAAGCAATGCAGATTAAAGAGAAAAAAAAACCTCCAAGTCCTTCTGTAAAACGTAAATTAATATTCGAATTGAATAAGCGAATGGATACTTTGGACAACGCCAACGCTTTGCCAAATAAAAAAAATGAAATTCTAAGTAAAAACATAAACATGGGTAACGACAACGATTCGATAATTGAATCTGACAATTTAAGTGATGTTGAAAATGTCATGCGTTTTGAAAATTATTGAAAAGATGACATTTTCACTATTGACGTCATAAGAGAGACAGAAAGGTAAAAATGAATATGGATTATCCGGGCGTTTACAGGGCTTATGGCCTATCATCAGCTAGTTTAAGTGGCTATTTGTAACATTTCCCGTTCCGCATTTTCATTCCTTTCATTTTCTGCTTTTGTTGCTTTCAAATTTTTCTATGTGAGAAACTATACCGATACTCCTTTCACCCAATATGACTGGGAAATGTTGTAATACGTCAAACGCCTTACTACTTTAATAAGTGAGTTAATCCGAAGGAATAAGATAAAGATACAAGCCGTTAAAAAATTCAAATTAGATATTGAACAAATTAGCAAAGTTCGCAAATGGTCTAATTTTACTCGTACATGCATGCGCCGAGAGCCGATGCATTGTGACGCCACATAGTTTATTTAAATTTTTGACAGCTCTTTAAATCGGGATTTTAAAAAATAAAAAACCCTTCAGATTGATAAACCGAGCATTATTGGTTTATTTTTTAAAAATATTTTAATATTTTTGAAAATTTAATAAAAATACTACTACTACTTCCCTTATCCGCACCCAACGGTGCATAGGGCACTGCATTGGTACACCAAGTGCAGTGTATCTTGATCATTTTATTACATGAAGGCAAGATGATCAGTCCTACGCTTCAGTACCAGTCCAATGTATCACACATGAAATATTAATATGAAAAATATCATGTAAATAAATATTTCATGTTGACCTCCTACGGGAATCGAACCCGCGACCTCAAGCACGGTAGCCAAATGCTCTACCACTACGCTACGAGGCGGACTACTAATAAAAATAACACTAATAATATTGCAAATAGCACCGCTATTAATAAATAATAATACAAAGAATTGTAAAAAGAATCTCTCTCTAATAATTATATCTAAAGGTAATACAAAAATAACGAGCGTACGGCTCTCTTCAAGTAGACTTGAAGAGTGGGGGAGCTGAATTTTTAGAAATAAAATTTAAGTATAATTCAACAGTTTATAATTATTATTTTCTAGAAATTTATTTATTTAATAGAAGTGTTTTGGTGGCCCTCGTAGGGAAATAACTAAAAACATTTTAAAAAAAATAATGATTTCGGCCATCTAATAACTAAACGTTGTAGCATCAAAAAGTTAGTTTTTGGTGAATCGCGTTTTTAGTTTTTGTAGTCAATGGATTTGAATAGCGCGCCGTGTTTTTAAAAATTATGAAATCCTTAGCAGAAAGATAAATATTTGACATAATATCTGGACACGTAGAATTAAGTTTAGACTTAAGACATTTAGGAGCGATTTACTCGTATTTCAAGTTTAAACAATTCGTGACGTTATTAATTTATTTATAAACATGAGTCTCTTGTCTTGTTACGGTGGTACTTGGTTATAGAACGTAATTAATTTGATAAAAAAATGGTCACATGCGCAAAAAAATGTTGCGTCAGCCATGTTGGACTTTAAAATAAATGCTGTGTTCGAAATCAGGACCCCTAATAATTCCGAAAATGATACCCATGTTTTTAAAAAAAGTGCATCGGCCATCTTGGATTTAAAAATAAACAAAAAATCCGAAACCCCCTGAACCTCCAATAACCTTGAAAATGATACGGGCACGCTCCAGAGACCCACAGAGCCACAGACCGATGAGAAATCGACATTATAGGGGAGTTTTCCTGCCGGAGGCTAGCTTGTCAGGAAACCTTCTTCCTCTTATACTTACTGGTTTTATGTTGGATATCAAAACAAATTTGGAAATCAGGGCCCCTAATGATACTCATGTTCATATTTTTTTTAATACATCGGCCATCTTGGGTTTAAAAATAAACAAAAAATCCTAAACCAGAACCCCCCAATAACCTTGAAAATGATACGGGCACGCTCCAGAGACCCACAGAGCCACAGACCGATGAGAAATCGACATTATAGGGGAGTTTTCCTGCCGGAGGCTAGCTTGTCAGGAGACCTTCTCCCTCTTATACCTACTGGTTTAATGTTGGATATCAAAATAAAATTCGAAATCATGGCCCCCTAATGATACCCATGTTCATATTTTTTTAATGCATCGGCCATCTTGGATTTAAAAATATACAAAAAAATCCAAAACCAGAACCCCCAATAACCTTGGAAATGATACCCTGTTCATATTATCAAAAAAGTTGCGTCCGCCATCTTGGAATTAAAGCAAATGCATTATTTGAAATTAGGACCCCACCATAACGCATTTTAGTTTTATATTAAAAAAAGTTATAAAGTAACATAAGCTATCAATCTCATATTTAAAAAAATCCATTTGCTCTACATGGGATGAATTTATGGAATGGTGTTGATGATTATTACATTTTTTAAAATGAGAAGTTATTAGGTATTTCTTAAAATAAAAATAGCTTTTTCAGGAATTATACAGAGTCCATATGCTCCAAATTTTAAAACAAAGATTCTTTAAACTCAAAGAATGAAAAAAAAACGCCTACGGAACGCTTCAAAAAAATATATTAATAACCGTGCATTGTCAACTTTATAAAATTTTATTCCATACAAATGAAGGTAGGAACTTTATAGCAATAAAAAAACATTTTTGGTCCAATGTCGACGATTTAATCCGTGACTGTCTTTTTCAAAAGCAACAATAAAGATTTTCAATTAAAAAAAAATCATTTGGAAAACGATAATAATTTCTTATTTTTCATTACAATACGGATTTATCTTGTAAAAGTTGGAATCAAGGTGTAAATAGATCAAAAAATTTAAATAAATGAAAAGTCCAGCTGTCAAAGTCAAAAGCATTTTGTATTTAGATAAATTTGCTAAAAAATATTTGTTCGAAAGGCAAAATAATAATTGTATTAGTCATAGACAGAGGAAATCTATACGGAAACATAAGTAGGTACTTTTATATTTTAGGCAGGTTTTTAATATTATTTTCTACGTAATGGTAACACATTTTATTTTGACATTTATTAATTAGGCGAACAAATAATCATTATAAATACACAGACGTTCATCTTTCGTCTCGCTTTTACCAAGCAGAAAAAGGTGCCTCTCACTCACACATCCGCTTTGGGAAATTCATTTATTAATTGATAATTTATATGAAAAATGAACATCGGGGTCAATTTTTTTTACAGAAACGGTTAGATTTCCGCACCTTCTAGCGATTAGACCCGAAATTTAGGTTTTCGTAATGAAAAATATGTCCAGCGTTTAAAAAAGAAAATCCCATACAGTTTACTATGGGGAATGTATTTTAGCTGATATCTAATCGAAAAGGCTTTTTATATATTAAAAAAATACGCGAATCTATAATATATTTATGAGTTGTACGTAGAAAAATCGAACAACATGTAACTTTGAGGCATTTTTAAGGTCAGGAGAGAGCAAAAAAAGTTACTATGGAAAAATCCTATACAAATAAAATCGCAAAAGAAAACTTAATAACTTTGTAAATTTTCCAGCTAGAGCTATTTTTACGGTACCCGCGAACGCTAAATGTAGTTTAGTCTCGATTTATAGCAAAAAATACTACTCTGTAGTGGTTTTTTCGACCAGGACGACTCTCGTGTCGAATCGGAAGACCTAGTATGGAGAGAAAATGCCCGAAAATACAAACGCAAATATGTCCGTTAAAAAAGCATTTCGGCTGATGAAATTGTGCTCGAAAGGAGGATAAGGAGCGGCCTCAAAAACCTATCGCGAGAAAAGTCAGAATCGAGTCGCGCTTTTGAAAAAAAAAGCAAAAATCGTTTGTATGAAGAATGGCCATTTACGGAAAAAAACGCATAAAAACGCTTCTAATGAAGCCAAATTTTCTTCCGGTCGAAGGTAACGGTCTTCCGAGCTATTAGCACGCGTGTCAATATTGCACACGTCGTAATCGATGAGAAATCAAACATTATAGGGGCGAATTCCCGCCGGAGGCTAGTATGTCACCTGTCAAACTTCGGACTCTCTCCCTCTCATACGGAGAAAAGTGCGAGTGGAAGAGGGACAAACGCCCTTAGGTGAATAATATATAGGTCGATGTTTATTAAAAATGAATAAATTCAACAGTTTGAGATTCACCGTAGGAACACAGGCAAACTGTACGAATAACGACGAAAACAAAACAAAATAACAATAAATGATGTTTCCGCAATGTAACCTCTATGTAGTGCGTAATATACCTACGATTTGTCAATGTCAAATAAAACCCTTTAAGAGACTTACGTTGTTTTTGTAAAATGACCATTCTATTACTGTGTTTTGTATGTAGTAGTGTACAGGAGTGGTTTAGGAGTGTAGTGGTTTGAAAAGTATATCACAAGGTACATTGTAGGTAAAAATCGAATTCTGATCCAGTGTAATATGCGCCTAAGCTATCGGCCGATAGTTTATCGATATAATAGTTTAAAGACAATCGCAAGGCCTATTAAAACTTAGCAATCGGCCGATACCGGATCGTTGTAGTATGCGCACTTGCATACATCTTCATACTGATTAAAAGCCCGACTGAACTATTTATAACAATCGAATCTTAGACCTCAGTAACAAACGCAAGAAAGAAGTGTGGTTACCACATTAGAGATAAGAAAACATTGCACTGGACTCTTGTCGAAGTCCGTACTTGAGTTTTCTCTGCTATCGTACTCGAGTACAATAGAATTGACTCTTCTCCATCGAAAGTACTAAGAGGTTATTAAGAGGCCTCATGTACGTCGTAAGACTTTTGTCTTTATATTTCTAGAGCCCGTTTCAAAACAATGTGACATGTGTCTTTTTGCGAATGAAATACCACCATCTTAATCCCGGAAAGCTTTTGAGAAAATCTGTCAGAACTTTTATTGAATTATCAAGATTCAAAATTTTGAACATTTTGGATTTTCAACCCAAGAATTATTAGTAATTAGGATGGATCAGAGATTAAGAATCCTGTAACAAAAAATCGAATAAAAAGTTCATGTTTGTATTGTTGGTACGTACGTAGTATTTAAGCTGTTTTTGACGGTTACTTACAAATATTGCCCGCCTAGTGGTTTAGTGTTTTACTTAATTACCCATCCAAGTTTACATAATATAAAAACATTTAAAAAAAACTTTTGGTTGTCTTTAAAGTCGGTTTACGGACGATAATTTTACGTGATAACGTCATAAGAAAACATTGATGAAAAATAGCATACTTTTATGAATTGAATTTAATTATTATTACTGAATTAACATTATTTTGTATAAAACAAAGCAGGAGTTAATTGAAAAATATTTTTTTTTCCATAAATTATAATTTTTGTGCACACGTTAATTCAAATATTTGCTTACTTAAATTATACAAATTAATTACAAGAAACAATGTGCTATTAACAATTTATTTACAACTTATATACATATGATGATAGATGTTTAAGATCCTCCAACCTGTGTTATTTTGTGAAGGATAGGACGATGATTAGAAAAGTAGGAAATCAAGGGGAGTGTTTCAAGTGTAATGTGCCTTGAAAAAGTCAAATCGATGGTTGTTTCTCTTAGCGTTGTTGACTTATTAACATCTGAAACGCATTCGAGATTGTACGTATCTTTCATATATTTGAGGAATGTGTCATCATTTTTCACGTTTGTGTTAAAGTCGCCGCAAAGAAGAATTGGTACATCGGGATCAATATCCATCAAGAACGGTGGCACATACTGGCTGTTGTGCTAGCAGGAGTGGAAGAGAGATAGATGCGTCACAAACCGAACGCAGGAGGCCGATCGTGCCTCTCTATCGCTTGTTTCGCGCTCTCGCTTGCACATTCGGCTCAGGTGGAACGTGACAATGAGTCATGCTTTTTCGTGTGTGCAGCCAGCGTTCATCGATTTATTAGACGTTATCACGTCAAAAATATAGTATTTTGATTTCGCTACTCCACTGGCCCTTGGGCACGTGCAGAGGTTACCTACTTAACTCTGAACTATTCTAGTTATAGTGATTTTTAAATCTTTTTAAGACAGTTCTCAAAATCTAGATATGCATTTTAACTTTGAGACTGAGTTGGTACAATTTTTTTTTGTTTGGGTTGTAAAATAATTCGCGTGGCTAAAGCAAGAATTCTTGATTTAGCATAGCGTGCAAGGATATAATACGTCAATGTTCCAATGCATGGAACTTTTTGGGAATATAATGCGAATTTAAGTCAGCACGCATACAATAATAAAGAAAGAATACGTCATAAAACATTGTTCTCAAACTTTACCTTATGGCTCAATGAAGAAAGGAATTAAATTATGGAAATATGGCGAATTAGCATAATCGTAATGATCGAGTCAACAACCCGATAAAATATTTTATTTCTTCATAAACAAACCACCCTTCTTCTTTGTGATTTGTAACTTGGTTTACTTGTGTTTTGTTTTGTTGGTTTTAACCCTATCAATGCCATGATACATTTATGATGCATCCCTTAATCTATGGGTACTGGTTCAGCCAAGGTGATACTCTCTGGTAACTACGTCCGAACGAGGATCGGAAAATGGAAGGACTTACCAGAGCTGGACTCAACAGGGGCGGGAAATGACGAGTGAAGGACCACCAAGAAGCGCAAAGTATCCTGGAATACTCTGCAAACACCACGATGATTGGCGGGACACAACCGAGGAAAAGGATAAGAATAGAACGAAGGTAGAAAACAGGTCTTGGACTGGAAGAATGGATGCTGATGAAGTACGAGGTAATGCTGCTGGCTGAGCGAAGCGGTTTTTCGAGACTGACGCGGTGTCAAAAAACAGGTGACAAATCAGAATGGATGAAGGTAGGGAATATATTTATCATTTATCACCAGAGAGTATATTTATCACCTTGGTCAAACCAGGTACATACCTAACGTTTCAATGACATCAACAAATAATTGATTATTTTTTATGGGAATACTACACATTACTAGACAGTATTAATATTGCTTAAATTGCTGTGTGCCTAACAGAAGGGCTACTTTCTCATTCATTTTCTCAATCATTTTTCTCTGTTTAATGATTTGAAGATTGAAGTAAAATATTCTAAAAACTACAAACAGTTCTAAACTAGAACTAACGAGTGAATTATCCAGAGTGGGGATATTGGTTTGCTCGAGAATGTATATAAATAGTAATAACACTAGATCATGTACTTTTTAATTATTTTATTGTTATGTATGTAGAGTATTAAATGCAAATGTCCCGAATTTTAAAACACAATCACTACACACAATAACTTGTCAGATAAAGAAAATAATATAGATATGCAATAAAGAAAATATCATTAGTGTTTAATAGTACAGACGTTTTATTTTTCATAGGTATGCCATACGTACTAAAATATGTAATAATTTATTAGTATCATCTGTCAAAGGGTAGCGACCCCGATAATGAATGACCCTTCCTCGCAAACTTGAGAGTAGATTATTATTTATTACTTAGCAATATAGGACGGTGGTTTGTGTTATAATATTCCGCCTTTCCCAAGATTCGTTCCTTATATTATTAAAGTTTTTCTCCACCGGAAGGGTGTAGATACCAAACTGGAAATAATGTAATAACACTTGTACATTAATTACGAAAGTTTCGTGTCCTTTGGGAGATGTTTGCAATATGTTTACTTGTTTCATATTTTCTTTAATTATTATTTAATATTTTTATTTATTATTATTGAATATTGTTATTATTATTGAATTTGTCCGCCTCGTGGTGTAGCGGTAGCGTGTTGAGCTGCCATGCATGAGGTCGCGGGTTCGATTCACGGGGGCCAATACGAAATATATATATTTTAGGAATGTGATTTTCACATAAAAATATTTCATGTGTGATACCTTGGACTGGCACTGCAGCATAAGAGTCACCACCTTGCTTTAATGTAACAAAATAAACTGCATTTGGTGTACCAATGAAATGCTCTATGCACCATTGGGTGCGGATATGGGAGAGTTTTATTGAATATATAATGTTATTTTGATTTCGGTGCTGCGGTGATTAAAACTGGACTTAATCTGGAGAAGGACAGAGATAAAAACAATGTGGAATATGGTGTTCGATGTGTGCTGAGTTCCTAAGAAAAGCATATTATTCATGGTGCTATAAATATAGTCGTATAATAAATATGTATTATTTACACACTCTGTTTTAAACTTATATAAAATAAAACTACTTTCGGAGTAACCACTCCTTCAAGTATTAATACAAATAATTCATTGTGCCAGAAAAAAGAAGTCGAGGAAGACCGAGAAAGGCATGGCATGATCAAGTACAACGATCACTTGAACGTGGACATGCGAGAAGTCGAAATAATCGGCAGCGTGCATGAGAAGAATTATGAATGTAGAATATGTAAAAGAAGTGTGCCAGGACAGATTGATTTGGCGTTTTATCCTCTTAGCCTACCACTTCGGGGAAATGGCATGATGGGTAGATAGTTACATTTTGTTCTTTAATCCTTTCAGCTATGCCGAGTACATTTGGAAGATGGTCATCTACGGTCTACCAGGACAGCGGGATCCTGCAGGCATAAAGAAGAGGCGGCTCGGGTTGAGGCTCTCCTGAGGCATCCGGAGTAAATGCCCAGGTCCACCGCCGCTATCAAGACTCCAGTTATTGGAGGTTGCTGCGTCCGTCCCCGAACTTTAACGTTGGTTATGAAGTCAAACCACCTAATGCGTAGTATCCTTCTCAGACACTTGTTTTCAAAAATCAACAAACGAACATTCTGAGTTTTTGTGAGGTGCTTGAATTAACATCCATAAAGGAGCACAGGCACAATACAGGAGTTAAAAAGTCGGAATTTCGTTTTATTTTGATTTAGTTTTCATTTTATTTAAATTTAAATTTTATTTTTATTTAATTTTTATTTATTTTTATTAAGAGGTAAACCAACAGTTACAATTAATTATAGTAAACATAAAAACAAACAGAATAAACCTATTGAAATTTTCACAAGTATAGTAAGTTAACATAAATAAAAAAAATATATTCTCATCATAAAATTACTAGATATAAATTATAGGTACATATGTAAGTGAGTTAAAACTTTTATTATTATTATAGTGATTCCTCCGAGGTTAAAACATAAATAAAATTAGAAAAAAAGCAAACTTAACAAAATGTTAATACTATACGTTTAATTACATAGATTTAAATAATATTAAATTGGAAAAGTTGAAGAAAGATGCTGCAATTATTTTGTTTTAAACATATGTTATTTAGTCAATTTAATAAGGTATGTGATGAGTACTTATCCTGTACATACATTGATTATCTAGGTATTATATTTTTTATTTTTCTAAATTTTAATTTCTAAAAAATGTTACTTTTATTTTTCAGTTATGTTACTTTTCCTTTAAAACATTTTATTTATGCGTTACATATTACAAATAAGCAACTGTGTACAGGATGGGTACTTTGCAACAATAATTAGTATGTAATGTTTCAATATTTTTAGATACTTAAGAGGTAGCCTATAAATGGACTTTATTGTTCGAAATTAATTTTGTATATATTTAAAAATAAGTGTATGTCTGTTGGCTGTCCATAAACAAATAAAAAATAAAAATAAAATATAATGTGATCGGGTTTATTTGAACGAGTTTATTCGTTTACTGTGTGAAAATTTTCAAAAACCATTAAATTCTACCGAAATCGTACACTTTGAGAATTTCGTCTTACAAGAAAGTCTTTCACTCGCAGGAGACAAAGACAATATAAAACATGGGTTTACATACACGAATGAAAGCCTTACATTATTATTTCATGCTTGAAATTTCTTAGGGAGTGTACTGAAGTCTGAAGCAATATTATGTACATAATATAATGCTCCTTCAAGTATAATATTCCATAAGCAATATATTATGTGAACGAGAGGTGAATAGCAGTAACTCAGAAATATCAAAAAACAAACACATGTTAAGAAAATAAATATTTAAACACAACACAAAATTATTATTATAAACGAGGTATCCACAATTATTTAAGTTGAGCGAAAAACTTATTATTCTTAACGTATATTCATGGATTCGAATCTTTATGCTTGAATCCCACTCCCACACAACTTGTTTCCTGCTTTCTTGCACAGTTATTTCCGACTATTTGAAAGCAGACCCAAAATTGAAATATTTGAGTATATTATAAGAACTCAAATATTAATTTTAGATAATGGTGTAAAATCTATCATTATTATAATATAAAGACTGTATCTGTGATTTCTAAAATCTGCAAAAGTTAAATTAGTCTAATCTAATTTCATCAAAATTGTATGCGTAAAATCACAACAAAGCCTAAGGGAACCACTTAATTGATTGTATTTTTTTAAACTGGATTTTATTAAACAACTTAAAATTATAAATTTAACTAGCCATGGTATCTCTAGCATTAAATGGTTTATATATATTTAAGAAAATCTAGGTTAGTGCCTAATATCAAGTTATTTCTTATGTATTTACTTCCCTTAATGTTATTAAAAAAACAAAACCTTGTAACGTTGTGAATTCCGAGTCAGGTACTAGGTACCTGCCCCGGAGGTTCGCGTCGACTTCCTAAAGTGGCAACACTGAGGCTCTCGACAGTTTTATTTGTGACGGCGGGCGGCTGGCTATGCAAGATGGCCGCCGACACCAGCTAGTTGACAAGTTGTCGAATCACGGCGGAATCCCGGATGCCGGAGACGCCGTATCCGTGAGAAGCCCGGTCCAAGGGAACCGTAAGTTTTAACAACTTGCTGCATCAGACTTTCCTAGCATAACACCCACGACTTGCCTAATTACTGTGTTTTTCTTCCATTCATTAGGGGCTTCCTAAATTCCCTTCATTTTTGTCCCTTGAATATTAGTATTATTCTTAATATTTTATCCGTTGATACGGAGTATAATCGCTGGACGCGTATGGTTTGGATCGTCGCTGATAGCGAGAACCACGTGATCCTAGCAAACTTCACGACTTATAAAGCTGCCCGGTTATTTTTGGTACCCACGTGCTGCTTGAAAGCGCACTATATTCATCGAGTCATCACAGCAGATGCGGGCGCCCTTGCCCGCATCGAAATCCATTCTTCATCTCCACGGATCCTGTCTTCAGCTGCCGAGATCGTCGAGCACGCCACCTGTATGCAAATTTGCCTCGGGGCATTCACCGCGTGTTTAGACCAGTTGGGCGAAATTGCCGTGTGCTAGTCGATGTTTTACCTAATTTTAACTCTTGTGCAAATTTAAATGATTTATTAAAATTATTATTGTAAATTCCCCTCAACCTAGTGAGGTAGTTTTCATGGCCAAACTTAGATTCAGATTGACTAGATTGTGTTATTAATGTAATTGGTTGAGGTGTGGAAAATGTAAAGGCAGGAATGCGTAGCTTATAAATTTAACTTCAAAATTTCTAGGTTAGACAGCTTGTGTGTGAGACTGTATACTTTGTTTCATATGATTTTTGTATGTAGAATTATTGCATCATCCATAATTAAACTGTTATATTGAAATTCCTATTTCTTTTATTTCTTCCCAGGTCCGCGTCCCGTATGTTTGACTATGTGTTCTCTTGCTTTAGTTCATTAGATTCGTTTTGATAAATTCTTTTAAAATAAAATATTTCATAGAGATTTCTTGTCCACCTCTGAGCTAGTTGGTGAAGCGATGACGGGGATTCTGGTTCAGTATAGAGGACCAGAATCTTCTTCATCACAACCTATTGGAATTTTTTTCAAGCTTAATTTTTTTATGTTTTTGTATTCAATTTTCAATTACAGTAGAATTTCGATAAAAACTTTCAGTGATTCTTGTTGGTTCGCTTTTACTTATATTTGATGGTAAGAAGAATAAGCGCTTTCGCCCCAAAACGGCATTATTAGACTTTATAGATGAAAGCCAAAGTCGTTGGATTAATCTAAACTAGAAGGTGAATATTATGTTCTGCGCATAGAATTTTAATTCAAATTTTGCTCAAAATTTGAACTTGGCCAGACTCATTTCACGATTATGGCTTTTACACAAAATTTAAGCGTTACCGAACTCTACCTCTCATATATTACATACATTCTAAAGTACGTACGAGCATCCTAAATTTCCATACACATCGTTATTCCTCAGATACGCAAGACGGCCTTATAAAGAATTCATCCTATTCATTCTTCCTAAACTCAGAGATTCATAAGGGGACCTTAATGGACCTAAAAGGACCATGCAGGATCCCTTGTTTCCCATTTCTCAGCAATCCCTTCATTTTATTCATTATTTAGGGTACCCAGTTCAGATATACTTGGTCTATGCCGGGGATCCTATGCTGAAGTGATAAGATATTTTGTCACTGATTGGATACTTCGGATAAATGGATGTCTTTGGTATTTTAAAAAAAGAACACCTAATACTTTTATTTAAAAACTATTCAAATAGTAAAAATCTATTTTTCGAACTGAATGTTCTATCCGAAAAATTAAACATCCGTTTTTTTAACAAAGACGTTTCTGCTAAAGAAAGTATCCTACATTCAAGTATTTTTGTGGAAATATGAGCAACCTATGATTTTATTGGCTACTGCAAATATTGATCAGTATTTGTATCGATAATATTTTTTAAAAAAAGGTACATTAAGATGATAAAATAAAAACATTTTTTATAAAGGCAATTTTTTTAACAATGTCGTATTTTTAAGCTTTATAGTGGCGAGGTCGCGCTCAGTGAGAAAAGATTCATGATGGTTATGCAGATTATAAATATGATTTCAACTGCGTTCTTACTTAAAAATTTACAATATTTGACTTAAGCCATTTAAAAAACCTCTCTTCCTTTGGTTCCACAAACAACTTAGTAATCGTATGTTTCCGGCATAGAGCTTGAGAAGTTAGTTCATTGCGCTGAACCAGGGGTAAGCCATGACCCCCTTGTTCGCGTGCTATTTTAGCTGATCCCAGGTCAAGGGTTCGTGTCCTGCTTGGGAGAAATATATTACCATTCTGACATGAATATTATGTGAATTTTCCTCTTTGATACGAGCACGTTACGAAGTAATGAAAGATGATTGATAGTTATAAGACAGCTTTTGTTACACTGTTTGGACTCCGGATATCCGCCATCTTGTATTTAATTAAATCTGGATAATCTATCCCGTGGTTTTTATATAAAGCGATGGAGTCTAGTTAATCAAATTAATAACTTGTTTATCATTTCTTTTTGACAGTTTATTATATTTTATTTGAAATTATTGTAACTGTGTAACCTTGTTTATGTAAAAAAGCCCTATAGGCATTGAAAGTAAATGCTCCTTTAAGCCTTCTAATTTGTGGGCGCATTTAACAATGTATAATAAACTATTTATTGTGAAAACACTGAAACATGTATTTTTATTCGAGTTTATCATATTTATATTTATTTTTTCCGTTTAAAACTTAAAACATTAGGTTACTTAGATAAAAATCTGAGAACAATACATAAATTCATTTGTTTTTATTATAAATTGCCTTGAAAATAGGCAAGTGTGATTAAGGCTTCGGGAGACGTCCATAAATGGTCCAGCTAGCCGAATCGCCTGCGCCTGATGACGTTGACAACAATTCATCAATTTATGTGTTCATTTCTTCATCTTTGTATTCCTTACAAAATCACAGACTAAAAAAAAACTTTCAAAGTTACAGAGGTTAAAACGGCAAATACCTAGTCCATGGAAAGCTTTAAACTCCTTGATGATGAAATTTCATCTTGCACGATCTTGAGTCTTTTATTCCCCGCAATCTCTACCACACAATCTATCCTGATCAGCCAACACATTTTCTACATCTTTAAAAAATTATTCCCGCGTCCTGAACGTTCACTGCTGACTATCTATCGGCAGATTACGTCGGAGCTACGGGACGTAACCTATCTTGGGAGGTCGCACAGGAATTGGGGCCCGATCGTTCAGTTTTTTTTAATCCGTATGCGCATACACACTTATTTATGTAATTCATTTCATAATAAAACACCGATAGCTGGAATATTACTGAAATTCTATTGATAAAAGGTAATTTTAGACTCTTATTCATATCAATTTCTATTGTGGTATTAATCAAGTATCATTCTGTTTATTTCTAAAGAAACAACAATTTATTTATGTCTGTAATAAAAAAAACTATTATGTAGGAAATATTTTCAATCTATCTGATATTGGATACGATTTATTGATAGTAAAAAGAGGGGGAATTTATCGGAATCTAATCAAGTTCAATGGCCCTTTGGGAGCAACAATTAATCATTTATATGCCATAAATCACGGAAAACGCAATGTACAATAGTAAAAAATAGTGCTGGGAATGGTCAAATATTAGGATTACTGTAATCTATTTTTGTCTGTCAGTAATTTGTCCGCCTCGTGGTATGGAGAGTGCGCGTCGGGCTTCCATGAATGAGGTCGTGGGTTCGATTTCCGGCGGGGGTCAATATGAAATATTTATTTGAATTTTCACATTATACATAATTCAAACGTGATACCTTGGACTGGCGTTGAGCCGAACAGTTTTTAAAACAGTACGTTACCATAAGTTTTATTACAATGATTATTATTGATTATTTCTATCGTTCGATATGAATTATTCGTTTGCCAGTAC